>MU682410.1:99994-123085 GCA_026770625.1 Nicotiana glauca
AATCCGGCTCTCGACCACACTCAGTCATCATCCTCACAAGCCACTCGGGCAACTCATCACAAATCACGGGGACTCAGCCCAAAATATCTTTCATTAACTATAAATAGAGTGATAAACAACAATAAATAGTGAACATGTATAAATCATGATTGAGATTATATTTTCTATCAAAATAGTGAGAGAATAGTAGTAAAACCACCACTGAGGGTCCAAACAGGTCGGCACAAGGCACCAAACATGGCGTACAACCCAAAATATAGTATCAATCTCTAAAATATGGGATATCATATGATTTCAAATCAAATATGTGTCTTAATAGTCGCTACGCGACGGACCAAGTCACAATCCCTACCGGTGCACGCCCACACGCTCGTCACCTAGCTTGTGCATCACCTTATTTATCAAAACAATATGAAATACCAGGGTTCCATACCCTCATGTCTAGATTTACAATCGTTACTTACCTGAAATAGGATGAAATACTACTCTGCGAAGCCCTTGCCTCTCGACTCAGCCTCAACTCACGTCAAATCTATCAGAAATTCAGAATTATAACATCAATATATGCTAAGGTTCAGCCCATGAGAAAATAATCAAATTACATCAAAAATCCCAAAATTGGCCCAACCCGACCCCTAGGCCCACATCTCAAAATTTGATAAAATTCACATAACTAGAATCCTTATCCTCACACAAGTTCATACATATCAAATATATCAAAATCTGACCACAAACGACCCCTCAAATCCTCAAATCAAGGTCAACAATTTTAAGCCCTAATCCCCCAATTTTCTTCCTTAATTTCCACTAATACCATGATTAAACAATTGAAAAATGATCATAAACACAAGTAATGAAGCTTCAGAAGCTTACCCAACTGAAACCCTTCGATTCTCTTGAAAAATCACTGTCCTAGTTCTCAGCCTGTCTCCAAAAATGGCAAAACTTAGCAAACATTCGCAAAGGCATCTATTTATATGTTCTTCCCAGCAATACCGCATCTGCGGTCCATTCCCCGCATCTGCGCGACTACCTCTGCACCTATCCAACCGCTTCTGTGGTTTTTTTATTCAAATTCCCAAGCCGCACCTGCGATGCCATACCCGTATCTGCGGTCACGCAGGTGCACTTTTTCATCAATACCTGCAACTTCTGCCTTCTTCACTTGTGGCCACATCTGCGGCTAATTCTCGCTTATGCGGTCATCGCACCTACGGTCCCCTAATCGCAGGTGCGGTTATGACAGAACCAGCAGCTTCAACTGCATCCTCCAATTCCCAAACTTTTCGAAAATCATCCGAATTCATCCCAAGGCCTCTGGGACCTTAAGAAAAAATACGAAAAAGTCACAAAACACTATTCAAACTTATACCAACCTTCGGAACACTCAAAACAATATTGAATCATCAAAATCACCCTCGGATTCAAGCCTAAGGTTTCCAAAACATCCGAATTCCGCTTTTGACCAAAAATCTATCAAAACTTGCCTGAATGACCTGAAATTTTGCACATACATCACAAATGACACAACGGACCTACTCCAATTTTCGAAACTCCATTCCGACCCTTATATCAAAATCTCCACTACCAATCGGAAAACGCCAAAATTCCAATTTTGCCAATTCAAGCCTAAATCTACCACGGACCTCAAAAATACATTCCGATCATGCTCCTAAGTCCCAAATCACCTAACAAAGCTATCTGAAACATCAGAATTCACATCCGAGACCTTTTTCACATAAGTCAATATTCGGTCGACTTTTCCAACTCAAGCTTACTCAAAAGAGACTAAGCGTCTCATTTCTACACAAAACCACTCTGAACCCAAACTAACCAACACGATACCACATAATACAACCGAAGAAGACATAAAGAAGCAAAAATGGGAGAAATGGAGTGGTAACTCATGAAATGACAGGTCGGGTCGTTACATCGTCCCCCTCTTAAACAAATATTCGTCCTCGAACGAGTCAAGAAACATACCGGAAGCCTCAAATAGGTGGGGATATTTGCTCCGCATCTTTCGCTCAGTCTCCCAGGTAGCCTCCTCCACGGGCCGACCTCTCCAATGCACTTTAGCTAAAGTTATATCTTTTGATCTCAACTTTCGAACCTGACGCTTCAAAATAGCCACTGGCTCGACATCATAAGACAAATCTCCCTCTAACTGAACCGCGCTAAAATTGAAAACATGAGACGGATCGCCAATATACTTTCGGAGCATAAGAAGCATGAAATATTGGATGCACACTCTACAAGCTGGGTGGAAAGGCAAGCTCATAAGCCAAATACAGGATATCATATGATTTCAAATCAAATACGCGGCTTAATAATCGCTACGGGACGGACCAAGTCACAATCCCTACTGGTGCACGCCCACACGTTCGTCACATAACATGTATGTCACCTCATTTATCAAAACAATACGAAATACCGGGGTTTCATACCCTCAGCTCTAGATTTACAATCATTACTTACCTCAAATTGGATGAAATACTACTTCGTGATGCCCTTGCCTCTCGACTCGGCCTCAACACGTGTCGAATCTATCCAAAATTCAGCATTATAACATCAATATATGCTAAGGAAACGAAGCCCATGCGAAAATAATCAAATTACATCAAAAATCTTGAATTGGTCCAACCCGACCCTCGAGCCCACGTCTCGAAATTCGATAAAATTTACACCACTATAATTCTTATCCTCCCACGAGTTCATACATATCAAATACTTCAAAATCCGACCACAAACGGCCCCTCAAATCCTCAAATCAAGGTCAATAATTTCAAGCCCTAATCGTCCAATTTTCTTCCTTAATTTCCACTAATACCGTGATTAAACAATGAAAAAATGATCATAAACACAAGTAATGAAGCTTAAGAAGCTTACCCAACTGAAACCCTTCGATTCTCTTGAAAAATCACTGCCCTAGCTCTCTTCCTATCTTCAAAAATGGCAAAACTTAGCAAATATTCGCAAAGTCATCTATTTATATGTTATGCCCAGCGATACCGCATCTCCGGTCCATTCCCCGCATCTGCTGGACCGCTTGTGCGCCTATCCAACCTCTTCTGCAGTTTTTTCATCTAAATTCCTAAGCCACACCTGCGACGCCATACCCGCATTTGCGGTCACGCAGGTGCGCTCCTTCACCCCCTCCTGCGACTTCTGCCTTCTTCACTTGTGGCCGCATCTGCGGCTAATTCTCACTTCTACGGCCATCGCACCTGCAGTCCCCTAACCGCAGGTGCGGTTATGACAGAACCAGCAGCTTCAGCAGCATCCTCCAATTCCTGAACTTTTCGAAAATCTTCCGAATTCACTCCAAGCCCCCCGGGACCTCAACCAAAAACACAAACAAGTCACGTAACACTATTGAAACTTATACCAACCTTCGGAACACTCAAAACAACATTGAATCATCAAAACACCCTCGGATTCAAGCCTAAGGTTTCCAAAACTTCCGATTTCTGCTTTTGATCAAAAAGTCTATCCAAACTTGCCTGAATGACCTGAAATTTTGCACACACATCACAAATAACACAGAGGATCTACTCCAATTTCTAAAATTACATTCCGACCCCTATATCAAAATCTCCACTACCAACCGGAAAATTCCAAAATTCCAATTTTGCCAATTCAAGCCTAAATCTACCACGGACCTCCAAAATAAATTCCGATCATGCTCCTAAGACACAAATCACCTAACAAAGCTATTTGAAGCATCGAAATTCACATCTAGGACCTTTTTCACATAAGTCAACATCCGGCCGACTTTTCCAACGTAAGCTTACTCAAAAGAGACTAAGTGTCTCATTTCTCTACAAACCCACTTTGAACCCAAACTAACCAACATGATACCATATAATACAGTTGAACAAGACATAAAGAAGCATAAATGAGGAAACAAAGCGGTAACTCATGAAAATACCGGCCGGGTCGTTACATGTTCCCTCGCCTAAACAAACGTTCATCCTCGAACGAGTGAAGAAACATACCTAAAGCCTCAAATAGGTGGGGATATCTGCTCCGCATCTCCCGCTTGGTCTCCCAGGTAGCCTCCTCCACGGGCCGACCTCTCCACTGCACTTTCACTGAAGCTATATCTTTTAATATCAACTTTCGAACCTAACGCTCCAAAATAGCCACTTGCTCCAAATCATAAGTCAAATCTCCCTCTAACTGACCCGTGCTAAAATCCAAAACATGAGACAGATCACCAATATACTTTCGGAGAATAAAAACATGAAATACGTGGTGCACACTCTACAAGCTGGGTGGCAAAGCAAGCTCATAAGCCACCACCCCCTCCCCCCCGGCAATTCTCTGAAGCACCTCAAAACGTTTACCCATGTTCCCAATTCTCATAACACCCTTCATGGGTGAAACTTTCAGTTGAACCTTCTCCCGAACCATGTAGGACACATCACGAACCTTCCTGTCAGCATAACTATTTTGCCTCAACTGCGCTGTACGAAGCCTTTCCTGAATCACCTTCACCTTGTCTAAAGCATCCTAAACCAAGTCTATACCCAAAAGCCTAGCCTCACCCGGCTCAAACCAACCAACTGAAGATCTGTACCATCTCCTATATAAAGCCTCATATGGAGCCATCTGAATACTCGACTGATAATTGTTGTTGTAAGAAAACTCCACGAGCGGTAGAAAGTGATCCCATGACCCTCCAAAATCAATGACACAAGCGCGCAACATGTCCTCTAATATCTGAATAGTGTGCTTGGACTGCTCGTCCATCTGAGGGTGAAAAGTTGTGCTCAATACAACCTGAGTACCCATCTCTCACTGCACGACCTTCTAAAACTGTGACATAAACTAAGTAATAGGTAGTTCATACAGGAATGAAATGCGTGGACTTGATCAGTTGATCCACAATTACCCAAATAGCATCGAACTTTTCCAAAGTTTGTGGGAGCTCAATTACAAAGTCCATGGTGATTCGCTCCCACTTCCACTCTGGAATACCCATACGTTGAAGCAAGCCGCCCGGTCTCTGATGCTCATATTTTACCTGCTGACAGTTGAGACACCGAGCTACAAATCCTACAATATCCTTCTTCATTCTTCTCCACCAATAATGTTGTCTCAAATCCTGATACATCTTCGTGGCTCCCGGATGGATGGAATACCGCGAGCTATGGGCCTCCTCCAGAATCAACTCCCGAAGCCCATCCACATTGGGCATACATATCCAGCCTTGCATTCTTAATGCCCCATCATCACAATAGTCACATCTCTGGCATCGTCGTGCTGAAATTTATCCTTAAGGACAAGCAAATGAGGATTATCATACTGGCGCTTTCTGATGCGATCAAATAAAGAAGCTCAAGAAATCACACAAGCCAAAACCGGACTGGGCTCTGAAATATCCAACATCAACTGCAAGAGGTCTCTCCCCAACAGGAATATACGACAAACTCCACATACTCACCGCCTTCCTACTCAAAGCATCGGCCACTACATTGGTCTTCCCTGGATGGTACAAGATAGTAATATCATAATCCTTTAGCAGCTCCAACCATCTCCGTTGCCTCAAATTGAGATCCTTCTGCTTGAACAAGTGCTGGAGGCTACGATGATTAGTAAACACCTCACAAGACACACCATACAAATAATGCCTCCAAATCTTCAACGCGTGAACAATGGCAGCCAACTCTAGATCATGAACAGGATAGTTATCCTCATGGGGCTTCAACTGAAGAGAAGGATAAGCAATAACTCTACCCTCCTGCATCAACATACACCCAATACCAACTCTCAAAACATCACGATACACGGTATATGAACCTGAAGCTGATGGTAAAACTAACACTGGAGTTGTGGTCAAGGCATTCTTGAGCTTCTAAAAGCTCGCCTCACACTCATCCGACCACCTGAATGGAGAACCCTTCTAAGTCAATTTGGTCAAAGGTGATGCAATGGATGAAAATCCATGAACGAACTGACGGTAATAGCCCACCAAAACAAGAAAACTACGAATCTCTATGGCTGAGAACGGTTTGGGCCAACTCTGAACCGACTCTATCTTCTTTGGATCAATTTGAATACCCTCACGGGATACCACGTCCCCCAAGAAAGCCATTGAACTGAGCCAAAACTCACAGTTGGAGAACTTTGCATAAAGTTTCTCCTCCCTCAATCTCTGCAACATAACTCTCAAATGCTCTGCGTCCTCCTCCTGACTACACGAGTACAACAGAATATCATCAATGAATACAATCACGAACGAGTCAAGATAAGGCCGAAACACACTGCTTATCGAATGCATGAACGCTGCTTGGGCATTGGTCAGCCCAAAAGACATCACGAGGAACTCATAATGACCAAATCGGGTGCTGAAAACTGTTTTAAGAATATTCGGGTCCCTCATCTTCAAATGGTTATAGACATGTGATCTTTTACCCTCCCCGAGATTTTTTAGGTTTTAGCACGTATATATTTAATTTATGCCTAATATATCTATTTCAACTTATTTTGACTCTTTTACTTTATTTTATTACAAGAAAAATGAAAATTAAAAAAATATTTTAGTTTATGTATTTTTCATAAATTTAAAAAAAATACAAAAAAATATTTAGTTTAATTAATTAAGATTAACTTTGGCACTGCGTAGTATTTCTATCTTATTTTAAAAGGCATTGTATAGTCTAGAAAACCTTCTAGACTCTTATTTGGGACAAAAAATAAATAAAAAGACCCAAAGGACTTAACACAAAAAGACCTAGGGACTAATTGGAAAAATACACAAAAAATACACCCAAAACCTAGACCTATATTATAGGTAATGCCTACAATGAGCTAAGGGGGAACAAAAAAAGATGCCTAAAAAAATCTCTAAAGGATATACACTCTGCAAAGAGAGATCCGCCGCAGAGGACTAAAAAAATGACCTACCCCACCCAGCGTTGATCTTCTTCTTCGACGCTTGAATGAGCAACATCTCATGGCTTATATTTAACACGACATCCAAGACCTTTAATGGGCCTTTCCCCTTAAGATGCAACCGTTTTTTACAATAAAGAGGCACCCCATCGTTCTTTCATCTCCTTGAATAGCATAACACCCAGAACCAGACGACCAGCCCCCTCCAGTGACCTCCTTCTTCTCCGTTCAACACCAGTGACCTTTGGACATCCGAACGGAAAAAAAAATCCCAGCAGCTGCTGCTTCCTCACATCACTTCCTAACGAGCGACCCTTTACTGATCACATGGCCGTCCTCACCGCCCATAGATAAAGTAGAAGTTGAATTTTCAGTCCAAGAAAAGAGGAATAAACAGTAGTGGAACGAAACAGAGAGGAGGAGAGATAGGAATTTGGTTTATGGTTTAGATTAAAAAACATATACAGAATATCTCTTTGGTTTGGTTGATTTTTAAGCAAGTTTCAAAAAAAAGAAGAGAAAAATCAGATAAATCAATAAATAAAAATACGTATTTCTGCTTCTTCAAATTTCGATTCCGGAATTTTGGTTCAAGGATGGATTTCGATCGAAGCGTGGGTTTGAACTTGGGTTCAGTTTGAATTCTCCGGTGCTGGTTCAGTTGAGGATGAAATTCACGGTTCTCGGACCAATTTTGTTGTGTCTTGTTCAGTCGAATTTTCGGTTCAAACTTTGTACCAGTCGGTCTTCAAATCAACAAATTAAGGTCCATCCCTTTTCGTTATTTACTGTTGGTATGGCAACATCTCGCATTTGTCTCAATTTCTGAGTGTTATATGGTTGATCCACGTTTTTGCTCCTTATTGCTATGATAGTCTAATTGTTTCCTTTAGATTAATCATCCAATTTTAGGGAATAACGCTTTCAATCAGTTAATATTAAAGGGACAACCGTATATGAGCTAAGAGTTGGCTAGTTTTGCTAAGATTCTAACAGAAGGTTAATTATTGGTTAAGTTCCCTTTTGATGATTTCTTTTTTTGCTGGAAATTCATCTCGTTGAAGTTTACATTTTTCTGTCGCAAACTACATCCATAATCATTTGGCCTAACAATGAACCCCGTAATTCGCTTAAGTTGAATACAAATTTTTTCCTTAAATAAGTTGAAGTGTGTCGTGCCAAATAAAATTTTAAAGTGCATGGTCATCGCTTAATTAGTGTTTTTATCCTTAGAAATCAAGCGAGCCATTTAGTGAATTTTTATTGCCCTCGCAAAGTTGCACACGCGTAGTTGCTTTAGGCGTGTTATTTTAATAATTTACTTTCCTAAATTCGGGTGCACATTTATGTGACCCAAATAAAAATCCCAACAATGTTAGATAAAATATGTTGAGAGTCGCTGGTGCATTTATGTGACGTGCTTCAAGACGTATTTTAAATGACGTTGCAATTTTCCTTTAAAAATAATTAAATAAAGCGATTAAAGATAAAATTGAACCATAGGCTAAAACATGTATTAAAATCAGATAATATGCCAATTATAACAGTTAAGCGACCGTGCTAGAATCACGAAACTCGGGAATGCCTAACACCTTCTCCCGGGTTAACAGAATTCTGTACCCGAATTTCTGTGTTCGCGGACTGTAATATAGAGTCAATCTTTTCCTCGATTCGGGATTTGAACCGGTGACTTGGGACACCATAAAATTATCTCAAGTGGCAACTCTTAATCTCTTAATAATATAATCACATTTAGATTGTCCTTTAATTGGAAAAACTCTCTTATCCCTTTCCAGGGGTAGGAAAAAGGAGGTGTGATAGCTCTGGCGACTCTGCTGGAGACAAGAACTCAGAACTTCTGGTTCGGAGTTCAGAATTTGAGCTTAGATGAATTGTTATATTTTGGCTTTATCTGTTATCTGATTTTGTTACATGTTTGGGCCTAATGTGCTAAATGATGCTTTTACCGCTTTAATATTATCTGAACCGTATATAAACTGCTACGAAACCCTTCTCTTCTCATCTTTGGGGATGTGCTCGCTGGTCGAGACTCCCTATTTTGTTAGTGTCATACCTTGAAATAAGAAAGAGGCTCGGATAAGTTACTAAGCCAGATGGCCTTTTGGTTCTCGGTACATAGCCCCTTCCTTGGCTCGAGTTATCTGCTCAGATACACAAGTCTAGAACAATATACCTAGGTTTTGAACCTAGAATAACTCAGCCTAATGCCGGATCCCTAGTAGGAACGCTTGTTTGCATCATGTGCATTTGACTTAGGGGACTCAACATAGGGATTGGGTCCGTCTAGGACAGGTGTACCCAAAATAACAGACCATCTTGATGCATCCTATGTGCTAGAAGTTGCATTTATCCAAGGGTAAAGGGGTCATTTGGTGGACCAATGATAGTTGAGGGTAAATGAAAAAATAAAAAAATAATGAAAAAAAATGAAAGAAAAAAGAAAAAAAAGAGAGGGTGAAGTGTGAAGATAAAGCGAGTGGGGCCCAATTATGTTTTCTGTCACATTTTGTTAAGGAAAAAAAAGAGATTGAAAAATTCAAAAGATTTTGCACTTTTTCATCATTTTCCGAAAATCAAGGATAAAAAAAAGGAAAAAGAAAATCCAAAAATATTTTACATGTTTCATCATTTTTTTCAAAAAAAAGGACAAAAAATACGTTTTCTCTAAATTAGTTATTTTTTTAATTCTCGCTCGTATCCAATCTGCCCGAACTACGCATACCTGATTCTCGTCTTTCAGGGCGTGATACGTAGGCAACCCACATAGGGTCCGGTCTTCCTAGTAAATCTTAGATTCTTGGCTTTGCGGGGTTTTAGCCAAATTTTGCACTTCTAGCCACCTTTTGGATAAATAAGTCATTTTGCAAAAATAATCGCAGCCATGTCTTGCATGTGTCTAATAGGGAATATTATTGTCTCACATAGTGTTGGTTTAAATTTTCTCATACATGTGTGGATTTATCTACCGGAGTTTGAGCATGACAGATGCACAAGGATCACTGCATGCTGAAACTGCTCGAGGAGCCATTTTATGTTTTTGAGTCAATTGTTCATGTTTTACTTTCTAGTCCTGTATAATAGTATTCAGTCTTTTAGGTGATGTTAGAGTTTGTAATGATCCAGTTATGTTTGCCGAGTCTTTTGTTATTGTATTTCTTATTTTGTATTCGGAAATGTGTTACAAGTCAAAAATCTAAAAATTTAAATAAAAAAAGCAAAAAAAAAGAAATTTTGCGTTTTTTATATTTTCGTTATAAGTTTTCCTGTAGTATCTCTTTAAAAGTTTTTTTTTAAGATATCGATTCCCAAAAATCCAAAAAAAAAAAAATTCTTTTGAGGTTTTTCTTTGGAAAACTAATGAAAAATGAATAACCTTTAGGACATTGTACATAGAAGAAATAACATACCTTATCTTCTGTTTATCTTTTAAAATTTCTCCTTTAGGTAATTAAAAATTGAAATTCAAAAACAGCTTTTTTTTGTTTATCTCTTTCATTTCTCATTTTAAAATCTTTCTTCAAGGAAATCAAATGAAAATTTAAAATATTTTTTCTTTGGTTTATTGTCATGATTTCCTTACTAAAAAAAAGTCAAAAAATATTTTTCTCTTCTAAGATATTTCCTTGATAGAGAATTTGTGTCAAAAGAAAAAAACCGTTAAGCTTGAGTTTAGAATAGGTTATAGATCATTGAGTCTAGAAAATTCAAATAAAAAAATATTTGTTTCTTTTACTTCTCTTATCTCGTCATAGTGGTCATTAAGGTAAAAAAGAAAGAAAAGAAAATGAGAATGTTGGTTTGTTTAGTTTATTCCCGATCTTTCAGAACTACGCAAAGATCTGATTCATGCGGGGTCATGATACGTAGGCAACCTACATAGGGTTCGATTGAATCATTTTTTTATTTATTAAAAGAAAAAAAGGAAAAAGGAAAAAATGGAAAAAGAAAGGAAAAAGAAAAGGAAAAAAAAGAGGTAGAGTTGTGGGGTGTGAGAAATGAGAAGGAAGAAAAAGAGCGATAATCAGAAAGAAAAAGGGGAAAGAAAATGAGTGAGCTAAGAAGGCGAGGAAATAAAAGAAAGGAGAAGGTTGAAATGAACAATTGGGATGATGCCAACTGACCTTTGTACCCTCGAAGCCATTTTAGAACTGATAATTGCGGCTAGGTGGGTTGCACATAAAGTGAGATTATCTTATGTTAAATACCCTAACGCTAATGTGATGGCTTCATTTTGTTATATTCATAGCAGAACGGTGGTTGGTTTGTGATTCTAAAAGTAGTAACTCCTCTCCACAACATAAAGTCAAAAGGTAATGACGGGCAACAACTGAATTGGGTTGGTTGATACCGGTGCCCGAAAGCAATTGGTTGAACAGGACATTGGTTTGGCTGATGAGGTAAGGATGTTAAGACAACACATGACGGACATGTATCAGGCCTGGATGACTGGGAAGGCACCACCCCCACCACCTAGCTTCCTAAATGCTACCCTTATCCACACTCCGGTCATGGTGCCGGATGATCCTTCATACTCTCCAGATATACCCACTTATCACAGCGTTCCCAACTACCCTAGTAGCTCCATCACTCATCCTCCAACTATCTTTTCCCAAAAGTGTCCTCCTGTCACATCCACTATCCCCGAATATGAACACCCACTCAAAGCTCATGATGACAAATACTACCCCGTAGAGGTTTCCCACAAGGTTCCTTACTCATACAAACAGAGCCCTCGGGATGAGCTTCATGCTGATCATGAGAAAGTCACAAGAAAAGAAGGGCAAGATGAAATATCTGGGAAGCTGAAAAGCATAGAACAGTTTTTAAAGAACATACAAGGGACGGGAGACCAGGTTAGCATGTCTTACAAAGAGTTGTGTATGTTCCCTGACGTTTGCCTGTCTGAGGGGGTTTAAAGTGCCAAAGTTTAACTTGTATGACGGGTGTGGAGATTCGGTAACCCACCTGAGGGTTTATTGCAGTGAAATGAGAAGTGTTGGAGAGAAAGATGACGTGTTGGTGGCATATTTCAGCAAGAGCTTGACTGGGGCAGCTTTGGAAATGCATAATCGTCCATTATCCGCAGAACAACATTCGGCCATTTGTCCAACCACCAGGTCACTCCTTAGGGCGAGCACCAGCATCCGAAAATTCTTGTATGCCTTCACAGCATTTTTAAGCATCCAATAATCCTATAAAACTGAGGCATGGAAGGAAAAAAATGCAAAAATATAATTTTACGCCCATCGGAGAATCCTACACAAGTTTGTTTGAAAAGTTAAAGCATTCTAGCCTGATTGAGCCGCTCCTCTGCTATATTCCAGATCCATATGCGAAAGGCTTTGATCCTATTGTTCTATGCATGTACCACTCTAATGTCCAGGGGCATAGCATTGAAGATTGTCGCTCTTTGAAAAGGGAAATAGAAAGAATGACTCAAGAAGGGGTAGTTGTAGTCAATGACAGTGGCAGGGAGCATGCGAATCCTCTTGGGAACTTGTTGATTAAAATTGATAATGTTCTTGGCAATATTGATGCAAAACTCAGTGGCTAAGATGTCGTGCTTGGTAATTTGGGAAGACGCTCCATTTCTTGGTCAGCCGGAGTGGAGTTTTGGTGGTTTAACTTGTTGTCATTTCTGTTGTCCGGGTTATTTCAGGGTTGTAATTCGGATATTGTCTTGTGACTCAAACCCTTCTATCCTTTCATTTTGCCTAGTTTGTTTAGTCGCAGTAGCTCGTTTTGTGTTGTCTAGCTTTGCTCTAGGTTTGTAACCCCAGTTTAGTTTGCTTATTTTGTTGTTCGAACCCTTTCATTATCTGTCTAATGCAATTATAGTCATTTTCCAGTTGACTCTAGTAACATGACATGCACGCGTGATTCTTAGCCTGGTCTTAAAATTCAGTTTAGTCATGAAGCAATGAAACAATTTTGAAGATGGTAGGGACATTTGAGGAAAATAAGTAAAGGCATTTTGAGATCACTTCAAGCCCGAACCATGTGAAATTGGGGCAGATAGAGCATAAAAAATATTATTAAAATGCATCATGCCGCATCAGATTGAAGCTAAAGGCAAGTTTGCCCAAATTGGCGGGGGTCGTTCGTGGCAATGAGAGTGAGAGTGTTATCCAATGGTGCTTTGTATTTAACAGATGTAGAAGGCGAATGTGTGGATATGGTTATCAAGTCTGGCACAATCAAAAGATTTTACGAATGTTTTTCTTGGTTTGTTTAATTGTGTTATTTGTATTTGGTATGTTTTGAAGATTGGAATGATGAAGGCATTTTATTCTGCTATCTAAACACCTTATCCTTCGTTACCTCTTTGAGCCTTATTTATTTTCTTTCATACCCCTCTTTCAGAATCAGTAGCAAAGACCAGAAACACAAGCGTGAAAGATAAGTAAAGGAAAAAGAGAAAAGAAAAGAATGAAAAGAGAGAGAAGGAAAAAAGGAAGAAGAAAAGAAAAAAAAAGAGAAAAAAAAGAAGAAAAAGAAAAAAAAAACAACAAAACAACAAAAAAAGAAAAGGAAGAAAGAAAAGAAAAGAAAAGAAAGAGGAAGAAAAAGGAAAGAGAAATCAAAACAACAAAGTAATTTCTATGACATGAACTATGTTCGACCTAATTCCTTTTAAGGATACGTAGGCAGCCTTACGGTTCGGTCCCATCAAAGTAAAAATTCAAAAGTCCCCAAGAAAAGAAACTGGGGCAGAAGTTGTGGTTGTGCAAGAGATTTGATTTTGAAAGTTGTAATTTTTAACCCATTTGAATTGTTTCGAGCCTTTTGATACTATTTCTTTCTAACCCTATCCAAAAGCACACATTATGGTCCAGATAAAGATCTTCCGATCAGTCTTCGAGAGATGACAAGGCGAGCAAGTAAAGGTGAATCATATCAGGGGCAACACTCCGGTCCAAACAAGGAAAATGAAAAATGAGAGAGTCTTATTGATGAAAACTCTCACGGGCACCGTAAGGCGATGAAAGCTGAGAGAAATCAAAAATGAGAGAGTCTTATTGGTGAAAACCCTCGCGGGCACCGTAAGATGATGAAAGCTAAGAGAAATCAAAAATGAGAGACTGTTATTGGTGAAAACCTTCACGGGCACCATAAGGCGACGGTGAGTTAAAAGAAAGACCAAATGAGAGAGGCTTGATGGTGAAAACCCTTTGGACACTACAAGTCGAATAAGGATTGTGAATCAGATGGGATAAGCGGAGCATTGAAGCCCAGTTTCACAGCAAAAAGGTACGACAAGAATGGAATATCAGATTTGCTAATAGAATAGGCTACGGGTGCATATCATGGTCATTAGAGTTGATATCCACATCCGATAGGTTTCTACTTTGTAGTTTTCTTGTTAGGAATCATCTCTTTCCATTGTCCTCTACTCTATTCCTTTTGTGTTGTTTACTTCCTCTTCCTGAGTCTGTTTGGTCAGAACAAGTGAGAAATAACTTCAAAATCTGCCACCAGCTTTCCAATTGCACAAAACGGGATCTGGCTAGCACATCAAAGTGTCATGAGTCAGGAAAAACAACAAGCACACTGGGTTGGTAACAATCAACATGTTTTGGGATTCGTGTGAAATATAAAAGCTTGGTATCAATTCATGGAAAATGCAATAGAAGGAGGGTTAGGGTGAACGGATCAAAGGTATTTTCGGTGATAAGACTGACAAAATGGGTGGTAGACCAGTGACAAGCAAGATCTTCCAAGCAGAAATCAAAAGTTATCATGGCAAGACTGACAAAATGGGTGGTAGACCAGTGACAAGCAAGATCTTCCAAGCAGAAATCAAAAGTTATCATGGCAAGTGATGGAGCAATAGACCTCAAGGCCAAGGCCAGTGGTTTAAATAAGAAAAGAGTAACAAGCGCACTGGGTTGATAACAATGAATATGCTTTGGGACTCGTGTAAAATACAAAGGCTTGGTACATATCAACTCGTGAACAAGACAACAAATGAAGGGTGTTAGGTGAACGGATCAAAGGTATTTTTCGGTGAAACGCGAAGGTTCAGTAAATGTCAGGTCATGAGCAATGCAACAGATAGAGGGCATGGGGTCTGAACGGAGAAGAGGTATTTTGTGTGATAAGGATGACAGAGAAAGTGGGTACTCAATAAACAAGCAAGTTCTTCGAATGGAAATCAAAGTTATCGTGGCAAGTGAAGGAGAAACAGAACTCAAGGCCAAGGCCAGTGGTTTAAGTCAAGAAAGAACAGCATACACACGGAGTGGGTGGCAATTGACGTGCTCTGGGGTTCAGGTGAAACACAAAGGTTTGGTAAATGTTGGTTTATGAGAAATGCAACAGATAGTGGATATTCGCTTCGAGTGGAAAAGAGGTATTTTCTGTGATAAAGATGATAGAGAAAGTAGTCAGTCAATAAACAGGCAAGGTCTTTCGAGTTGAAACCAAAGATACCACAGGAAGTGAAGGAGCAATCGCCCTCAAAGTTCAAGACCACAAACCAACCACTATTTTTAAACTGACAAGATTTTTCTTTGATTGGAACAGGGACGAAAATTTCATTTGTTTCAGAGAAACTCTCCGTAGGGGAAGAGCAAGCATCAAACAGGTTTGACAGCAAATTTTTAGGACCCTCCTGAATAATGGGACCTAGTTTTAAGATTTCCATAAGATAACAAGATGTAGCGTAAGTTTTGTGGTAGGATAGTATGATCCAGCCTTAAATATTGTCACTCTTAAGATAAGACTTGATTTTGATTTTCAGGACCCTCCTGGATAATGGGATGTAGTTTTAAGACTCTCTTAGATAACAAGATTTAGCGGAAGTCACACCTTTAGAAGATATAATTTAGATTTAAAACCGTCGTTTAATTAAGAGTTGTCAGGACCCTCATGAATAATGGGACCTAGTTTTAAGATTTCCATTAGATAACGAGATGTAGCGTAAGTTCTGTTGTAGGGTAGTATAAGTCAGCTGTAAAATTGTCACTCTTAAGATAAAACTTGATTTTTTATTGTCAGGACCCTCCTGGATAATGGGATGTTGTTTTAAGACCTTCTTAGATAACAAGATTTAGCGGAAGTCACACCTTTAGAAGATATAATTTAGATTTAAAACCGTCTTTTAATTAAGAGTTGTCAGGATACTCCTAGATAATGGGACCTAGCTTTCAAAAATCTTAGTAATATTTGGTAACATGAGTTAGTTTAACACTCACAAATGTGCCCAGCTACCAAACTGGGGAAGAACATATTCTTTGTTTTGTCTATTTTTATTGAAATCAGGCACCCACCTGGAGAACAAGGGGAAGTAGCGATTTTGGAATATAGTTCGAGTTTTTGGCAATCAGACACCCACCTGGAGAACAAGGGAATACAATTCAAGTTTAGGTAATCAGGCACCCACCTGGAGAACAAGGGAATACAATTCGAGTTTTGGTAATCAGGCACCCATCTGGAGAACAAGGAAATACAATTCGAGTTTTGGTAATCAGGCGCCCACCTGGAGAACAAGGGAATACAGTTCAAGTTTTTGGCAATCAGGCGCCCACCTGGAGAACAAGGGAATACAGTTCAAGTTTTTTGCAATCAGGCGCCCCCCTAGAGAACAAGAAAATACAATTCAAATTTTAGCAATCAGGCACCCACCTAGAGAACAAGGGAACACAACTCAAGTTTTGGCAAGCAGGCGCTACCCTGAAGAACAAGGGAATATAGCTCAAGGTTTTGGCAATCAAGAACCGACTTGGAGAACAAGGGAATACAGTTCAAGTTTTGGTAATCAGGCACCCACCTGGAGAACAAGGAATATAGTTCAAGTTTTGGTAATCAGGCACCCATCTGGAGAACAAGGGAATATAGTTCAAGTTTTGGTAATCAGGCACCCACCTGGAGAACAAGGGAATACAGTTCAAATTCAGTAGTCAGGCGCCCACCTAGAGAGAAAGGGATAACAACATCAGTTTGAATGAAGGGAAACAATTTAAGTGACGGTAATCACGAGCCCACCTGGAGAACAAAGCAACTTAAAGTATTGGTAATCAGGAGCCCACCTGAAGAACAAAGCAGCAGTGTTCAAAGGAAGACAATTCAAGTTCAGCAATCAGGCGTCCACCTGAAGAAAAGGAAAGCATTTCATATTACAATTCAAGTCAGCAACAAAAGAGGCTCGCAGCAAGAATGCGAGTCAACAGTCCAAGATGATCAACAAAAGTTAGTCACGATCCAAAAAAAAGGCAAGAAGTGAATCCAAATGCAAAAGTTGATGAAAGATGTGAGCTTCGCAAGACATGGTTGAGGTCCCAAGTACTACATGTCCGGTCTTGATCCGAAAAGCTGAAGAAGAACGAGCTAGTACCTGGCACTAGCAAGCGTCAAGGTTTAAATCCAAAGTCTGCATGAAGAACCATTCAAGACTCAAGATCAAGCTTCAGAAGACTTATAGATAGGAATCTTGTAAATCGTAGTTGATAGGCTTAGCTAGTCTTTTTCATGTTTTAATTTTTGTTGTAACATCAGGACCGCGGACCGGAACCTCGGCGAAATGGCACCTCGACCGGCTCTCTACCTCGGTATACTCCATCACCTCACTCACCTCTGAACTACGCGTGGCCTGATTCCTTTATAGCCAAGGATATGTAGGCAGCTCAGATACCAGGGCTCGGTCATATTCCCCTTTTCTCAGTTTTAGTCTCTCCTGAATAAGGGTCGGGTCAAAAAGCCTGTCTAGTCGTTCTTTGTCTGAAAACTCTTCGCGTTTTTAGTCAAAGAGGGGCAGCTGTAGACATGTGATTTTTGACCCTCCCCAAAAAATTTTATGTTTTAGCATGTAAATATTTTATTTAGGCCTAATATAGCTATTTCAACTCATTTTGACTCTTTTACTTTATTTTATTAAAAGAAAAATGAAAATTAAAAAAAAAATATTTTAGTTTATGTATTTTTCATAAAATTTAAAAAAATTAGTACCTTATTTTTTATAATTTCAAAAACACAAAAGTAGTTTCATATTTTGTTTAATTATTTAGGATTAACTTTGGCACTGTTTAGTATTTCTATCTTATTTTTAAAGGCATTGTGTAGTCTAGGAACCCTTCTAGACTCTTATTTGGGACAAAAAATAAATAAAAAAACTCTAAGGACTTAACATAAAAAGACCTAGAGACTAATTGGCAAATACACAAAAAATACACCCAAAACCTAGACCTATATTATAGGCAATTCCTACAATGAGCTAAGGGGGAACAAAAAAAGACGCCTAAAAAAAATCTCTGAAGGATATACACTTTGCAAAGAGAGATCCGCCGCAGAGGACAAAAAAATGACTCACCCCACCCAGTGTTGATCTTCTTCTTCGACGCTTGAACGAGCAGCCTTTCATGGCTTATATTTAACAGGACATCCAAGACCTTTAATGGGCCTTTCCCCTTAAGCTTCATCTGTTTTTTACCATAGAGAGGCACCCCGTCGTTCTTTCATCTCCTTTAATAGCATAACACCCAGAACCAGACGACTAGCCCCCTCCAGCGACCTCCTTCTTCTCCATTCAACACCGGTGACCTTTGGACATCCGAACGAAAAAAAATCCAGCAGTTGCTGCTTCCTCACATCACTTCCTAACGAGCGACCCTTTACTGATCACATGGGCGTCCTCGCCGCCCATAGATAAAGCAGAAGTTGAATTTTCAGTCCAAGAAAAGAGGAATAAACAGTAGTGGAACGAAACAGAGAGGAGGAGAGATAGGAATTTGGTTTATGGTTTAGATTAAAAAACATATACAGAATATCTCTTTGGTTTGGTTGATTTTTAAGCAAGTTTCAAAAAAAAGAAGAGAAAAATTAGATAAATCAATAAATAAAAATACGTATTTCTGCTTCTTCAATTTCCGATTTCGGAATTTTGGTTCAAGGATGGATTTCGATCGAAGCGTGGGTTTGAACCTGGGTTCAGTTTGAATTCTCCGGTGCTGGTTCAGTTGAGGACGAAATTCACGGTTCTCGGACCAATTTCGTTGTGTCTTGTTCAGTCGAATTTTCGGTTCAAACTTTGTACCAGTCGGTCTTCAAATCAACAAATTAAGGTCCATCCCTTTTCGTTATTTACTGTTGGTATGGCAACATCTCGCATTTGTCTCAATTTCTGAGTGTTATATGGTTGATCCACGTTTTTGCTCCTTATTGCTATGAAAGTCTAATTGTTTCCTTTAGATTAATCATCCAATTTTAGGGAATAACGCTTTCAATCAGTTAATATTAAAGGGATAACCGTATATGAGCTAAGAGTTGGCTAGTTTTGCTAAGATTCTGACAGAAGGTTAATTATTGGTTAAGTTCCCTTTTGATGATTTCTTTTTTTGCTGGAAATTCATCTCGTTGAAGTTTACATTTTTCTATCGCAAACTACATCCATAATCGTTTGGCCTAACAATGAACCCCGTAATTCGCTTTAGTTGAATACAAATCTTTTCCTTAAATAAGTTGAAGTGTGTCGTGCCAAATAAAATCTTAAAGTGCATGGTCATCGCTTAATTAGTGTTTTTATCCTTAGAAATCGAGCGAGCCATTTAGTGAATTTTTCATGGCCCTCGCAAAGTTGCACACGCGTAGTTGCTTTAGGCGTGTTATTTTAATAATTTACTTTCCTAAATTCAGGTGCACATTTATGTGACCCAAATCCAAATCCCAACAATGTTAGATAAAATATGTCGAGAGTTGCGGGTGCATTTATGTGACGTGGTTCGAGACGTATTTTAAATGACGTTGCAATTTTCCTTTAAAAATAATTAAATAAAGCGGTTAAAGATAAAATTGAATCATAGGCTAAAACATGTACTAAAATCATATAATAGGCCAGTTATAACAATTGAGTGACCGTGCTAGAATTACGAAACTCGGAAATGTCTAACACCTTCTCCCGGGTTAACAGAATTCCATGCTCAGATTTCTGTGTTTGCGGACTGTAATACAGAGTTAATCTTTTCCTCGATTCGGGATTTGAACCGGTGACTTGGGACACCATAAAATTATTCCAAGTGGCACCTCTGAATCTCTTAATAATATAATCCTGTTTCGATTGTCCTTTAATTGGAAAAACTCACTTATCCCTTTTCGGGGGTAGGAAAAAGAAGGTGTGAAGATGGTGATACCCGGAACGAAGATCAATCTTGAAGAACACCCTCGCTCCCTGAAGTTGGTCAAATAAATCATTGATACGAGGAAAAGGATACATTTTTTCTATTGTGACCTTGTGCAACTGCCTGTAATCAATGCACATTCTCATAATGCCATCCTTCTTCTTCACAAATAGGACAAGCGCACCCCACGGCGACACACTAGGCCGAATGAACCCCTTATCAAGGAGTTCCTGAAGCTGCTCCTTCAACTCCTTCAACTCCGCTGGTGCTATATGATACAGTGGAATAGAAATGGGCTTAGTGCCCGGCACCAGATCAATACCAACTTTAATATCCCTGTCCGATGGATGCCCGGCAGTTCCGCGGGAAGCTTATCTGGAAAATACCTCACTACAGGAACAGAATCGATACTAGGAGTCTCTGCACTGACATCCTTCACAAAGGCTAAGTATGAAAGACAACCCTTCCTAACCATCCGCTGGGCCTTCAAAAATGAAATCACCCTACTGGGGACAAACTCAGTTGAACCTCGCCACTCAATCCGTGGCACACCCCACATAGCCAACGTCATTGTCTTAGCATGACACTCCAATGTAGCATGACAAGAAGATAGCCAATACATCCCTAATATCACATCAGAGTCCACCATACAAAGCCAAAAAAAGTCCACTCGGGTCTCCAGACCCCTAATAGTCACTACACACGATCGATATACGTGGTCCACCATAATAGTATCGCCCACCGGAGTAGATACACGAACAAATGAAAAAAGTGACTCACGGGGCGAATCCAATAATGAGCAAAATATGGTAACACATATAAAAAGGTGGAACTAGGATCAAATAACACAGAGGCATCTCTGAGGCAGACTGAGACAATACCTGTAATCACAGCATCTGAAGAAATAGCATCTAGTCTGGCTGGGAGTGCATTGAAATGGGCCTGACCACCACCTAATCGACCTCCTCCTCTAGGGCGACCCCTGGTTGACTAACTCCTACCCCTAGCTGCCTGAGCGGGTGGTGAAGTAACTGGAGCTAAAGTCGAGGGCTGACTCCTCTGCTGAGACGGACCCTTAAGAAAATGAGGACTCATATGTCCAAACTCTCCACACTCGTAACAACTCCCTGGTATAGGGAACGAGGACTGAAGGGAACCCCTGACACCGGAATGACCAGTAGAAGGACCTGGCATGGAAAACCCTTAACCGATAGAGCACGAGACGGACTCTAGCTGGTAGGGCATTGAGTGATGAATGGCCCTAATGAGAAACGTGAGAACTATGGCCCGAAGATTCCCCACGATGAACTGGGCGAGCTAACTGAGCATGCCTGAATGGACGCCCTCTGTCGTGTTGACCTCTCGAAGGAGCACCACCAAAACTACTAGATCCTCAAGGCCTCTTGGCCTCCCTCTCATCTCGCTCCTGGGCAACTGCTCGAACTGCCTGCGCAGCTCCTCTCTGTGAGACTGTGGCACATACTTATCCAAAAAGAGAACGGAGAACTGCTGCCAGGTAAGGGGCACTGCATCGACAGGCCTACACCTCTCATAAGCCTCTAACCAAGTAAAGGCAGCTCCTAAAAACTAAAAAGTAGTAAATGCTACCCCACTGGTCTCCAGAATACCCGTTGTACGAAGAATCCTCTGATATTGTCCAAGAAACCCTAGCATCCTTGCCCTCTGTACCAATGAAAGTCGGAGGCTGAAATCTACCAAACCTCTCCAATCGCAGCTGCTCGTCCTCAGGCATAACTGGTACTATAAAACCCTGAGCGGGTGGAACCGGCTAGGCTGGTGGTGCCTCCGGTGTCTGCAATCCCTGAACAACCTGCTCAGGTGTGCAGGCGGCGGGAGTCTGAGTGCCTCCCCCGTCCTGAAAAGTGGTTGCGGTAGTAGAAACTGTGACCTCTTGAGCAAGACAGGTGCACATTGTCAAGATTTGAGCCAAAGTCTCCTGAAGACGCGGAATGACAATAGGCATAGCGGATGCCTGAGCTAGTCCCGCTGGAGCATCCCCAATGGAATCTGATCATGAATTGGGCGGTTGGTGGATCTGCACGTGCTTCCCCATCTGTTGTACAGGCTATACCCCTGCCCCTACCACGGCCTCGACCGTGACCTCGGCCTTTAGTGACCCAACTGGTGGTCTTCCGTATTGACTGGTAGCACGTGTCCTCACTATCTATGAGAGAATAGAAAAACAGACGTTTAGTACTAGAATCAACAGATTCGCACGACAGGAATTTCAAGAATGTGAAGTTTTTCCTAAAGGTTCTGTAGCCTCCCGAGGATAAGTACAGACGTCTCCGTACCGATCCACAAGACTCTACTAAACCGTCTCATGACCCGTGAGACCAATGTAACCTAGGCTCTGATACCAACTTGTCACGACCCAAATACCTCATTCGCGATGGCGCATATCACAATACTAGGCAAGCCAACCCAGCATTTACCACATCGAATTTCCTTTTATAATTTCAATTTTCTAAAACATTTTAAGTCACAAATTCTTCATATGTAATATATAAACCAACAGAAATATGCGGAAACCAATACAAAACATACTAACACAGCCCAAATCTGGTGTCACTAGTCATGAGCCTCTAAGTAGAACCAAAACACTCTCTGAATAATACAAAATAGTTTGAAATAAAAAAATGCTAAGTGTGAGCACGTGATTTTTGTCCTACAAGAAATTACTCCCAAAAAAAAATTCAAAATAAAATAGTCCTTTTGTTGTTTGCAATTTTTGCGGATTTTGTTGTTATTTTTCCTTATTTTGTTTACATTTGTGTGTGCATGTTCATTTGTTTAAATTAACTAAAAATACAAAAATATTGCATTTGGGACTCAATTCCACAATTAGAAATTAATTAGTATTTTGTGATTTAGGATTTTAATAGTAGCTTAATTAAAAGATAAAGAAAATGAAGAGACAAGGAAGCAAACTGGACTGGGCCGTCCAAATTGAAACGAAATCCAGGCCCAAAAGTCAGCTCCTACCCGGTCCAATGAAGCCAGCCAATACGACGTCCGAACGACGTCGTATTTGTCA
>MU682418.1:6621-16800 GCA_026770625.1 Nicotiana glauca
AGCTAAACTCTATACACTAAATCATCTACTATATAAGCAAAGGACACAGACTAATATATGATCTATTTAAAACTTTATTAAAACTGAATAAACAATTGTTTCATAATAAATACTATATCTAAACCAAACCCATGGTTAATAGTATATATCCCAACACCTTTCACGACTCAAACTTTTGAGCTATAGGTCACACGGTGACAACTTTACTGTTAGTCTGTTACTCCAAGAGTACCCTTCTTAATTTATAGATAGGAGTCTGCCTAATTTCTAATGCACTATGACCAAGTTAGTAGGGGAAATTTTTTTGGCTAAAACCCAAAAATACTCTTAACATATGGTGTGATATTGTCCGCTTTGAGTCAAACCCGCATAATTTTTCTCAGAAGATCTCACACTATTAAGAATATCCAATACCTTATAAATAACTTTTTTATCTTTTCTACTTTCTATATGTGTTTTGTTCACACCCCCAATAAAATAAAATAAAAAAAAGAGAAAGAAAAGAGACTTACCAAAATAAAAGCTGTATTGGTGAAGAGAATTACGTATAAGCGACCAAAGAAGCAGTCAGAGAGTTGTGAAACCACAACGACAAGAATGGATGAGAGTCCTTCGTGCACATTCACCATTTGAGCTGCCTTTGGTAAGTTCACTGCCCAGTCATTCGTCAAATGTGTTATAAAAATGGATAGCATACTGTACTCTACAACACCATGTATGATGATCAAGCCTGATTTCATTCCGTGGGAAAAAGAAATTAATAAACGAAAAGTCAGTAGCAGTTAACTAAGAGCTATGTTGCGCAGACTCTCCAAAATCGTTACCGCACCCGTATCGCATTCTCTAAAAATATATTATTTTTAAAGGATTCGGTACATATCCGGCAATATTTACGAAAAGTCCGAGCAACATAAGTTAGCAGAGTTGAAAAAAGAGGAGGAAAAAACATAAAAGAAAAAGCATCCACCTGAGAAGAAGATAGGTGCTTTGGAAGGGAAAGCAACTTGACGATACCATTCAATGGCTAATTCGCTATATCTAGAAAACATAATGATTTCAAGACAACAAAAACATGGAAAACCAGCTAGCTCTCTTGTTTAGCCACTAATTAAGCTTCCCAATTTTGTTTGGCAATCCTTATATATACATTAATCTTCTTATAGTTGACTTCTAAAGCCCTTAAGGAGATTCTTTTTTTAAGTATTTTACTTTCTTTAATACATTAATCATCGATTTTGGAGAAATAGGATCTTTTTCTATTTTCCAGCTCCGTGAAAAAGGAATCTTGTTCGCATGGATCCGTTTTCGACTTTTCGTCAAACATGATGCCAAGAGTCTGATCTAATTATGACACTGGCAAGAGTATGCTATAATAAAAGATACTGTAGAAGTATTATTTCACCGTAGGAGAATGATTCACTTTTAGTATTGTTTTGATATGTATATGGATATTTAGTCGGGTTGGGTTGGATTCGATCATTTTTATTTTAATTGAATTATTATTTTCTAGATTAAAAATAAAAAATAAAAACCGTGAAATTGATTTTTTAAGAGTTAGTAAAAATTTTATGACTTTGATGTAAGAAAACATAACTATATAGCTTTAGTACAAACTGTCATAATTATATGTGTTAAAGTATAAAAGGGTAGTTTAGTCATTTCTTATTTAGTTGTTAAGTTAGTTAGTTAGCGTATTTAAACTAACTCCTCTGTATACAGAAGTGAAGCTTTTCATTTTGTCTAAATACAATACAGAATGCTCCGCCTGCTTTCTCTCTCTAAAACTCTCTGCTTCATCTTTTTCTTCATTCTCTTCATCTATATATCAACTACATCTTCTTCTTACCTGAATTATAACATGGTATCAGAGCAGTACAAGCTACGAAATTGAAGCTTGTAAAGCGATAAACTTAGTTGCAATTCTAGTGGAAAATCTGGTCACTAAAGGTCAAGAATCCATGGCTATCACTGATGAACAATCAAGGGCAAATCTTGCAAATCTGGGTACAGGAGAGCAGAGTACTCAAAATTTTGGAAACTCAATTGCAGGATTGGACTACAATCATCCACTTTTCTTGTCACAAGCCGATGTAAGTGAAATTCAAATAATTTCTTTTCAATTGACAGGGATTGAAAACTATTCAATCTAGAATAGGTCTATGAGAGTAGCATTACTAGGAAGAAACAAATTAGGCATGGTCGATGGGACATGCAAGAAAGAAAACTTTTCAATAACCATGGGTAATCACTAGGAGAGAGTTAATGCAATTGTTCTATCTTGGATAATGAATTCTGTGGCTAAGGGGCTTTTAGGAGAAATTATATATGCTTCTAGTACTCAAGCTGTTTAAGAAGATTTATTAGAAAGGTTTAATAAAATTCATGGGTCAAGAACCTTTAACCAACACAAAGAAATTGCAACTTTAACTCAAGGGACTGCCTCTGTCTCTGTATACTTCTCAAGACTGAAAGATTTGTGGGAAGAGTTTGAGGCATTAGTGTCTGCTCCTGGGTGTGATTGTGAAAAATCAAAAGATTTTGTGTTATATTTATAAAAATTAAAATTGTATCAGTTTTTGATGGTGCTAAATGAGTCATACTCATAGGCTAGAAGTCATATTTTAATGTGTAGTCTATTACCTACACTAAATCAAGCATATGCAATGATGGTTAGTGATGAAAGTAAATAATCAGTTGCAGCTGTGTCTGGTGTGTTAGGAACTAATCCTAATGCAATTCCTGATAGTTATGATATGGTCATGTACTCAAAAAATGGTAATAATCAGCCTCAAATATTCAAGAAAAATTATAACATACAGTGTGAGTTTTTCAAGCTTAAATGACACAGTAAAGAAATCTACTACAAGATTGTAGAGTATCCTGCAGATTTCAAGTTCAAGAAGAAAAATTCTGGGGTTCACTATCATAATTATAGTGCAAATGCAGTCAATGTACTCACAGATAACTCTCAGATGGATCAGAAAAATACTATGACATTCAATAATGGGATGAATACAAATGTGGCAGAACAGAATGCTGGTAATGGCCTCAATCAGAAGTCAAGTGCATATGGTCTATCATGTAAGAATGCTCCTGGAAACCAATTAGGAAACTACACTTTCACCAAGGATCAATATGATCAAATTGTCCTGATGATAAACAAGATTTTAATACCTTCATCAGACAACTCTGTAACAAATTTAACAGGTACTCCTAAAGCTCTACTAGTTTCTGATGAATCTTATGACTGGATTATAGATACTGGAGCTACAAATCACATGGTTTCTGATATTAACATGTTAGATAAATCCTCAATAACTGAGATTGAAAAACAAAAAAATGTCTTCTTACCAAATGGTGATATAACACAAGTCACACACATAAGTGCAAGTTCCTTTTCAGATGAGAATACAATTTCTAATGTATCTCATGTGCCACAATTCAAATTTAATCTATTATCTGTGTCTAAGGCTACTAAGGAACTAAAATGTTCAGCAACCTTTTTCCCTGTTTTTTGCTTCTTCTAGGATCCCTTCTGTGACGACCTGACCCGTCGTCACGTGAGTTACCGCCCCGTTTCTCCCATATTATGTTGTTCTATATTTCAATATCAGTATTTGAGTTGATCGGATAGAATTGAATTGGTTTTAGTTGGAAATGAGGCACATAGTCTCTTTAAAGAAAGCTTGTTTTGGTAAAGTCAACCGGAAGTTGAATATATAGTTAGAAGGCTCGGATGTGAATTCTGGTGGTTCGGTTAGCTTCGGAGGATGATTTTTGACTTAGGAGTGTGATCGGAATTAATTTTGGAGGCTTGGTCTAGAATTAGGCTCGAATTGGCAAAGTTTGAATTTTAGCGAATTTCGGTTGATAGGTGAGATTTTGATCCGAAGGTCGGAATGGAATTCTGAGGGTTGCAGTAGCTTCGTTAGGTGATTTTGGATATGTCTGCAAATTTTCAGGTCATTCGAACGTTGTTTGGTCGTATTTTTAATTGAATGCGCATTTCGGAAGTTTTGATGAAAATTAGGCTTGAATCTGATGTGTTTTAATAGTTTTAGCGTTGTTTGACGTGTTTTGAGGATTGGAGCAGCTGCAGGTGATTTAAGAATCGATCTTCAGATGATTAGGGTGAATGATCCTCATATGACTAAGGAAATGGTGTTGCTAATCATAGTGATTTGACGAGGGTATATGTTTCAGAAAAAGGGCAATGTGATTAAGTTGATGGCACTTCGGTAGTGTTGCGGCACTTTCTTGCTAGATTGACTGCTGATATCTGAGTGTGTTTGAGGGCTTAGGAGAATTTTAGAATATCTTCGAAGAATGACTGGGAGTTCTCATGTTCATGCTATGTAGTGGCTGTGGATAGTGTGTATTGGTACCGTTAGCGGCTATTGGGATTGGAGGCCCGAGCGGGTCCTTCTTTATTGGTATGTTAGATTTTGTATATGATGCTGAGCTGTAGAGTGGTTGTCGCAATGTGGGTTGTTCTAGACTATTGTGGTATGGGCTATGTTGGAAATGCCATCGGTTGCGTGGCGAGGTGCATCAGATTATGATATAGCAGAGTGGTTGGTATTCTAAAGATCAGCGGATGGTTGGGAAGGATTGCTTTCCTTAATTGGGCCTTTGTGACGAATGTCAATATAGAGGTTTCTACCATTGATTCAGTTCCGTATTGAGGGACTCTTTTTCAAATGCATTTCTTATGGCCGGGCATGTCGCCGGGCGAGATTGTGGATTTCAGTATTGATTTGGTGTCGGGCACCGTATTGTACGGCTCCGGTATGAGTTATAGTAGTGGAAGAAGCAGCTTCAGGCTTTTTGGTAATGAGTTTGTTAGTAAGCTGATTGGCTACGTATTCAGATTGAGATGGCTTGGTTGGCCCTGAGATGTATTGTTGAGGGATAGGTTTAATCTCTCGTTATTGAGCTTGTTAGTGATCTGGGGAGATCTATGAGTTGCTTTTTCGGTGCTGTGAGGCGTTATGATTTTCGGACTGTGGGCACATATAGTGCGGTGCTATCGAGATTCATAGTGGAAGTTGAGAGGAAAACCTCAGTTGCGCTTGAGTTTTGTAGCTTATGACGCTATATGTAGATATTGTATGCACTCAGTATGCTTACGATCGGTACTCGGTATTTTATTGTTATGAGAAAATTTGGCTCGATGTGCATCTCCTTATGTGAGATATATATATGGATCGGGTGGCACGCCGCCATGGGTATGTGTGGATCGGATGGCACGCCGCCATGGGTATGTGTGGATCGAATGGCACGCCGCTATGAGTATGTGTGGATTGGATGGCACGCCACCATGAGCATGTGTGGACCGGGTGGCACGCCGCCATGGGTATGTATCTGGGCCGGGTTACACGCTGCAATAGTGTGATGTTGAGAATAGTTTTCCATATATTATTTTGTATGCCTTGCTTCCTGATTTCTAAAGAAAGTCCGTATTGGGTATTGCTCGGCGAATGGCGCATCGGTTATGTCCTTTCAGGATTGAAGGGTGTATATTACTTACTTCACCGTGGGTGTGATGGATTGCTTGGTTTCAGACACCAATTTGTGCGTGGCTGTCTACTTTTGAGCACGGTGACTTGAGGTGCTTCATGTGTAACAGTGTTTGGATAAGATCGGGTATTGTAGCGAGGCTAAGTGGAGAATAGACCCTTCAGGGTAGATTATGGTATTCTATTTCTATGATGTGGGACGGGGTCCCAGCCTTGGGTTGTGATGGTACCGAGGAATTTGAGTTACAGCTCTTTTGTTTGAGCCATTTATCATGATTTGAGTATGTTCAGACTGCCCACCATTGGTGCGTGGATTATGCAAGTTGTGGGTTAGGCCTGTGATGAGGTGTCATATCACCAGAGTGGTGCGTTGAATTCGAGGTGATCGTTGGAGTCATTAATGAATGCGAACAGAGGCGATTTCAAATGATTAGAGGGCTTATATCGAGGTTTGGGCCCGGAAATCTGTTGTGGTATTAGTCAAAAGGGGAGTGGCTTCATGAATGGTTGATATGAGAAATGGTTACGGTTTGCTGTGTGTTTCATTATCATTGATAGGATATGAAGTGTTGGAATGGGGCTTTAGCTATTGAGAGGTTTCTAAAGGTATATGGTTATTGTGGACAACTGCTGTGAATAGAAGTTATCATTTCAGGTGCTGGATTATGTGGTATATCATGTGATTTCATTGAGGTTGCAAGTATGAGTTATTACAGCTGGTTTGGAACTATTCAAAGTATAGGTGCAAGGTTTGATCGTATTGATGGTTTTAGAAGGGAAAAAGTAGTTCTGTGAATTATGGGTTAGACTGGATTGGGTAATTTCAGCCATGTCGTGTTATCGGATCTATAAGAGATAGGGTGATGAGGGATCACCCTGGGTATATGCTTGGTAAGGTCATTTAGCTATCGGTTGGCTTCTAGGACAACTCTGGGTACGCTCGAGGACGAGCGTTTGTTTAAGTTGGGGAGGATGTGATGACCTGGCCCGTCGTCACATGAGTTACCGCCCCGTTTCCCCCATATTATGTTGTTCTATATTTTGATATCAGTATTTGAGTTGATCAGATAGAATTGAATTGGTTTTAGTTGGAAATGAGGCACATCTCTTAGAAGAAAGATTGTTTTGGAAAAGTCAACTGGAAGTTACAATATAGTTAGAAGGCTCGAATGTGAATTCTAGTGTTTCGGTTAGCTTCGGGGGATGATTTGTGACTTAGGAGTGTGATCGGAATTGTTTTGGAGGCTTGGTGTAGAATTAGGCTTGAATTGGCGAAGTTTGAATTTTGGCGAATTTTGGTTGATAGGTGAGATTTTGATCTGAGGGTCGGAATTGAATTCCGAGAGTTGCAGTAGCTTCGTTAGGTGATTTTGGATATGTCTGCAAATATTCAGGCCATTCGGACATTGTTTGGTCGGGTTTTTGATTGAATGCATATTTCGGAAGTTTTGATGAAAACTAGGCTTGAATCCGATGTGTTTTAATGGTTTTAGCGTTGCTTGACGTGTTTTGAGGATTGGAACAAGTTTGAATAAGGTTGTTGGATGTGTTAGTGTTCTTGGTTAAGGTCCCGGGGGCCTCGGGGTGATTTCGGATGATTAAACAAGAGTTTGAAGCATGTGTTGCAGGTCAGATTTTTTTGTCTGCTGGTATTTCCACATATGCGGAAAAGGAGCCACATAAGCAATTCCGCAGATGCAGTGGGAAGATCGCAGAAGCGATCAGGAGTGGCCCAAGGATTTTCCGCAAAAGCAGACTGGTAAGTGCGTAAGCAGGGCCGCGTAAGCGAATTTTAGATCGCAGAAGCGGTCCAGATGGATTTAAGTCAGACTGCATAAGCGGTCAATTAGCCGCATAAGCGGGACCGCAGGTGCGTTCAGGGGACCGCAGAAGTGGAAATCGGACCTGTGTTATAGTGAATAGTATTCGCGAATTTCAGAAGATAAGAAATCATTTTAGACTTTGGGAAGAGGCGATTTTGGGCGATTTGGAGAGGATTCGAAGGGGATTCCATCAGGTATGAATTTATAGACTCGAATAATGTTGTTATGGAGTAAAAACAAGGATTTAAACACTGAATATCCAAGGATTTAAGGGGTAAAAATGGAGGTTAGGGCTTGAAACCTAAGAAAGTGTAAACTTAGAATTTGAGGGGTCAAATGGACTTCGATTTTGATGAATTTGATATGGGTAGACACGTGGCGAGTCGAGAAGTACGACAATGTAAATTTTGTAATTTTTTGAGAAGCGGGCCCGGGGCTCGGGTTTTGCTAGTTTCGAGATTTTTGCTATATTTCGATTGTTTTCGATTGGGTGTTGTCCCATTGGTATATTGTGATGTATTCGCTCTGTTTTTGGTTAGATTCGACGCACGTGGAGGCCAATTTGAGGGGCAAAGGAGTCGCAAGCGAGGAATTTCACCGGTTCGAGGTGATTAATACTAATAAATGATATCCTGAGGGTTTGAAACCACGGATTTGCACATCATAGTGCTGTATTGAGGTGACTTGCATGCCGGATATGAACGTGGGGTAGAGCACTATTGGGGATTGTGACTTGGTCCGTCCCAGTTGTTGATTTTACTGCGTGATTGATTGAAACTTACTTGATACTATTATGATTTGGGCTGATGTTGGTCTTCGTGCCGATTATTTGGATCCTACGGGGATCGGTATCATTGTTTTTGTATTACTTTGCATATTATTTGGTCTCAGTCCAAGGTTTTAATTTGGTTTTGCAAACTTAGCTTTTTTTTTTCCCTAAGATTTGAAAACTTAAACAATATGTTATTGACGTTTTGAGCTGAGGACCCTCATGCTAATATTGCCCAAGTGGCTTATGTGCATTTCTGGACTGAGCATGGATCGGGCTGCGCGCCGCAGCAGTGTTATAGTGATCTTTGGATATCTGGTTGGCTCGGGCTGTACGCCGCAGCGATGATATATTGATATTGAGGCCAAGAGCCTATTTGAAGCCAAGACATGGCTGATATTGCGCTTGGGCTGTAGGAGCCCCTCCAGAGTCTGTACACACCCCCCAGCGAGCGCCGGATCGGGCTGCGCGCCGCAACGATACTGTATTGATATTGAGGCCGAGGGCCTGGTTGAGGCCACAAGATGGCTTGATTATAGCGCTTGGGCTGTAGAAGCCCCTCCGGAGTCTGTACACACCCCCTGTAAGGTCCCGTAAATAATTTTTGGTCTAAAGACTTAGTAACCCGTGGTGTCGACTGCGAATATATGTTAGCGTCGTGGTTTGAACCCTTGGTAGTGATCTAAACCCTTAAAAATCAAAAGAATCAATTTTCCAGAAAATTATCATTTATGCGGTCTAGAATGCGGTCGCAGATCAGCTATGCGGACCACACTCCTTCCGCATAGTGAATTAGAGAGTTGGTCTAAGTTGATGTTGAAAATGCGGTCCATTATGCGACCGCGTAATGGATATGCGGACCGCATTCCTGCCGCATAGTGAATCAGAGAGTTGGTCTAAGTTGATGTTGAAAATGCGGTCCATTATGCGACCGCATAATCGATATGCGGACCGCATTCCTGCCGCATAGTGAACCAGAGAGTTGGTCTAAGTTGATGTTGAAAATGCGGTCCATTATGCGACCGCATAATCAGTATGTGGATCGCATTTCCACCGCATACCCAGGCAGAGATGTCCAGTGATTTGGGGTCAGTTCTGCGGTCCAATATAAGCAACGCATTCCAATTATGCGGTCGCATAGTGCGACCGCAGATCTTACCCGGACTTCTATTTTCTAAAATTTAAAACCCGACCCCCTTTCTAATATAACACCCTAACCCCTCATTTTAACCATTTTTCTGAACAAAACAAGAGAGAGGGAGGAGGGGTTCTTGAGAGAAGGTTCCTTTTTTTCAAAAAAATTTGTTCCACAAATTTATCTGGTCTGGAAAATTTTAAAGCAAGTGCCTTCACCTCCATTTCTGCAGGTAAAATCCCTACCCCATTTTCATTGACTTTCAGATTTATTGAGAGGGGGAAAGTCTCATGCATTAGTTCTTGATAATAGGGGTTGAAACACTCATGCATGTTTATTAAAACCTAAAATCTAGTAAGAGTAGTTGGGAAGGAGTAAAGAATTGTGTAAAGAAGGGTTGATAACCTAAATGTGTTCGGGTAGTAATTTTGAATTTCAAATTCTAAGAAATATGTGTTAATTTGTAAACTAGATTGACGTGGTTAGATTGCTTGGTGACTGATAATAGGAGTTTAAAAAGGGAATTCGACTCCAGGTATGTATGGCTAACCTTGACTTTGTAAAATCGACTCGTTGGTGTTCAATGTTGGGTATGTAACATTCACGTGGGTAATTTGTAAAATTTGTGTGATTGCATGGTTGTGATTATGATATGTGGTGTTAGATGAAAAACAAATGACGTAAGGAAACTGTAAGTTATGCAACTGAAATGATTGTGATATTAACATCTATGGCTTATCGTGGGCAAGTATTGTTGTAACGTGAAACACCGTGAATTGTGGAAGATGACGGAAATAGGATTAATGATTATGGAAACACTTGTAAAATTATTATTGCTATTCCTCAAGAAGTGCTGCTGTGATCTTTGTGAATTGTTCATTGATGTTGTTGTGATTGTTTGTGAATTGAAAATGTACGGTGGGATCGGGTTGC
>MDKF010938969.1:0-11719 GCA_026770625.1 Nicotiana glauca
AAGAAGTCTTGGTTTCCATAGGGGCCTCTTTTGCTTCACTGTCACATTTCTTAACCCAGGTACCTTTGACATTCGTATAACCCATACTGGAGAAGGCTCTACAATTTTAGGACTTGGAAACAGTAACGAATGGATAGTCAGAGAGTGAGATTTGATATGCTTCAAGAATTGGGTAATTGCCATACCAAAAGGTAAACTGGTGGGATCTTTAGCACTCTCAATCATAAAATTTATGACCTAGGAGGACAGCTTGAGTTTGAGATTCGAGATGAGGCAGTAGACAAAGAAGGTGTCCCTTTGAGAAAAGGTGGAGAAGGAACCAGTTCGAGAAAGAAGGGTGGTTGCAACAATGTGGGCGAGAACCCGAGTTTCAAAACTTACATCACTAGGCCCTAATTGGTTAGGAAGAGTTTCAGAGGGATAGTCAACAATGCACTGCTTGGCTCAGTCAAAGGAGATTTCAAAGCCCCCAGGCCAAACATTTTTAAAGAGAGTGGGGAAACTATAGCAACGACATTAAAAAAATAGAATTGAATAAGGCACATTCAAGAATAATGTGCTTTCCGAGGACAAGAGTTTCTAACTTATCAGGTTTATTAGAATGGAGATTAGCATAGAACATACGAACTAAGGGCTCATACACTTTAGGCGGAGAAATAGAGAGAAATTTTTTTCCACCCTTGATACACAAAAAGATCCTTTACCTTAAAGTTGAGAGCTTCCATATCATCAAGATCCACAATTCTTCCATGGGCGATGGGTCTATCCATGAGAGAGATGAAAACATCCCTATTTGAGGTATCCCATAATTTTAGGTCGGAATTGAGGGAGGCAGAGAAATTAAATTTTGATTTCTTTGGAGTGGATGAGATAGGAGGATCTTCCATGGGACGTTTTCCAGAAGCTTTATCTCCTAGGAGTTGAAAATGTTCAGACAACACACCCTAATAGGAAGCGAAGCCCTCAGAGTGATCAGACCCTAGGTCGACTCTTTCAGGAGGTGAAGAAGGGGTTTTTGCCTTAGAGCGGGTGCTTTTTCTAGTGGAAGCGGAGGGGTTCTTAAAGGTTTTCACCATGGGAGAGGAAAAGGTTTTCACAGGTTGGAGAGAGGATGGAGATGAGAGTGACCAAAAAGGGGCTTACTTTAAGCAAAAGATTTGACGGTTGAGTACAGAAAAGGAAGGGGTGTTAGTTGAAGAGATGTGATGATTGGCTTTCCATCTTCGAATGCAAACTGATGTGAACAAAATAGATAGAGAGGGAAAGAACTGGATGCCTATATAATGCTCTAAAAAGTGCAATTATGGCAACTTCTGACCAAAAAGAACAAATAGGTCCTAAAGGTTTTTAGAAAAACAAATTATACCAAGTAATTTTCGCAAAGTGCAAAATCATTCTTCCAACAAAAGTTTAGTAAAAATATCAGCTAATTGAGCAGATGTGCCAACAAAAGTTAGTTCTATATCACCCTTAAGAACATGATCTCTGATAAAATGATGTTTAATATCTATATGCTTTGCTCTAGAGTGATGCACGGGATTTTTTGAGAGACAGATTCCACTGGAATTATCACAAAAAATTTGTATAGGTTTAATGGAAAGTTCATACTCACCCAATTGATGAGACATCCAAAGGAGTTGTGCACAACATTGTCCAATGGCAATGTACTCAGCTTCTGTAGTGGACAAGGCGACTGATGCTTGATTTTTACTATTCTAGGAAATTAAAGCCCTTCCTAGTAGTTGAAATGTGCCACTCGTGCTTTTTCTGTATTCTTTATCACATGATAGATCTGCATCTGAAAAACCATCTAATTTAAAAGAGTTAGAACGAGGATACCATAATCCATGAGATACTGTGCCAATAAGATATCAAATAATTCTTTTTACAGCGGTCAGATGTGACTCTTTGGGAGCCGACTGAAACCTGGCACATTTACATACGCTGGACATAATATCTGGTCGACTTGCGGTCAGATATAAAAGTGATCCAATCATTCCTCTGTATTTTGTTTCATCAACTCTAGTACCCTCTTCATCCTTATCCAAATTTGTAGTGGGGCTCATAGGAGTACCAATTGATTTTGCATTGCTCATGCCAAACTTTTGAATCAGTTCCTTTGTATATTTAGTCTGACAAAATGAAAGTTCCTTTTTCGGTTTGTTGTATTTGAAGCCCAAGGAAAAATGTGAGTTCACCTATCATGCTCATTTCAAACTAGCTTTGCATAAGGTTTGCAAATTTCTTGCACATATGAGAGTTAGCACTACTAAAGATAATATCAGCAACATAAATTTGAATAATAAGATTACCTTCTGTTGATCGTTTAATGAATAGAGTAGTATCTATTTTACTTCTGGTAAAGCCGTGATCAACAAGAAAAGTACATAACCTGTCATACCAAGCATGTGGAGCCTGTTTCAGTCCATACAGTGCCTTAGTAAGCTTGTATACGTGATATGGAAATTTTGAATCTTCAAAGCCTGGAGGCTGTTTTACAAAGACTTCCTCTTTGATGAATTCGTTCAGAAAAGCGCTTTTGACATCCATTTGAAATAGCCTGAATCCATTAAAAGATGCGTATGCTAGCAAAATTCGTATGGACTCTAGTCGAGCTGCTAGTGCGAAGGTTTCATCATAGTTGACTCCTTCTTGTTGTGAATACCCTTGAGCAACTAACCTAGCTTTGTTCCTTACGACTTGTCCATCTTTGTTCAATTTGTTTCTAAATACCCATTTTGTTCCAATGACACATACATTATCAGGTCTGGCTATTAATTTCCAGACTTGATTCTTGCTGAATTGATGTAGTTCCTCTTGCATAGCCCGTACCCATCTTGAATCCTTCAATGCTTCATCTACTTTTTTTGGCTCTATTTGAGAAATCAGTGCAATATTTGCTTTCTTTTTTAGGGCAGCTCTGGTTTTCATTCCTTCATTTAGATCCCCTGGGATATATTTTTGAGGATATTCGGTTTCGCTCCTCCATTCATTTAGTCGGACAGTGTTTGTAGTCGACTCATGTTGATCTAGAGAGTTGTTGATGATTAGTTCAGTTGAATCGATCCTTTCTGTTGCGTTAGTTGACTCCTGTGATTTTTCTTTGTCCTGAGCTTCTTGAGTTTGATCTTCTTCACCTACACTAATTCCTTTCTCAACCAAGGGATTATTTTCATCGAATACAACATGAAGAATTTTTTTTACGCGTAAAGTACGTTTATTATAAACTCTAAATGATCTGTTGTTTAATGAATAACCAAGAAAAATACCTTCGTCACTTCTTGGATCAAATTTTTCGAGATTATCCTTACCATTGTTATGGATAAAGCACTTGCTTCCAAATGGATGAAAATAACTGATATTTGGACGTTTGCCTTTCCAGAGTTCATACGGAGTCTTTTTCAGAGTAGGCCTTATGAGGCAACGGTTGAGGATGTGACATGCAGTACTTATACCTTCTGTCCAGAAGTGGTTTGGCAATGAGTGTTCTAACAGCATGGTTTTTGCCATGTCTTGAAGAGTTCTGTTTTTTCTTTCCACAACTCCATTTTGCTGTGATGAGCGTGGTGCAGAGAAATTTTGAGTATATTCTTGATCGTTACAGAAGTCTTCAAACGCTCTACTTTCAAACTCTCCTCCATGATCACTTTGAATTTTTGAGAACAGATATCCCTTTTCTCTTTCAATCTTTTTGCAAAAAACTTCAAAACTTCTTAGGGCTTCATCTTTATGAGACAGGAAAATTACCCAGTGAAATGTGAAAAATCATCAACAATAACAAAGGTATATTTCTTGCCTCCTATGATAAAAGTTCTAGTAGGTCCAAATAAGTCCATATGAAGTAATTTCAATGGTTTTGAAGTAGACATCATGTCTTTGTTTTTTAAAGAGTTTCTAGTTTGCTTACCCATCTGATATGCATCACAAGTATGATTTCTAGTGAAATTCAATTTAGGAAATCCAATAACTAAATCATATTTGGATAATTTCTCAATAAAATACATGCTAGCGTGACCTAGTCTTCTGTGCCACAAACAGAGATCATTAGATATAGAGGTTAAGCAAATGTGACCATCTATATTTTCGAATCCATCAAGAATATAAACATTTCCATACCTTTTTCCCAGGAGAATTATTTTACCTGATTCGTCTTCGATGGCACACCCTGTTCTTTTAAATTTTACCTCATATCCTGAGTCACAAAGTTGACTTATGCTGAGCAGATTGTAGTTTAGCCCATCAACAAGATATACCTCAGTAATGTCACAGTTGTTGTTAAAAGGAATAGTTCTGGTGCCTAATATTTTTCCTCTTGAATCATCTCCAAATTTGACACTTCCTCCATCAATCTTTTTAACTTCCTTGAACAGGTTCTTGTCACCTATCATGTGACTGGAACATGCACTATCTAGATACCATTTTCCTTTGCGGCTTACTCTGTGGTGTTCCTGCAAGATAGAATTATCACTTTCTTTTAGGTACCCAAGCTTTCTTGGGTCATGGTGAGTTAGTGTTACTAGGTTCAGAATTTTTTGGTTCCCAAATCCATCCTAACAAATGGGATCTACGAAAGTGACAACTAGAATATTTATGCCCACTTTTGTTACAGTAATGACATTTAGTTGCAGACATATTTTCAGGTCTTCCATAAGAGTTGGAACTGGCTAACATAATATTAGCTGATTCCTTTTCAGTTGACTTGTAAGTCGACTGGTCCGACCGACTGGTCGATTTAGTTGTGATTGGTTCTTTTCCAGTTGACTTGTTAGTCGTCTGGTTTGACCTGACAGAACTGTGACTGGTGGATTTGCGCAAGCTGTTAAGTTGCATTTGCAATTCCTCAAACTCCTCTTGAAGTACTTCTTTTTCAATTTCACATACCTCATGTCTGAGTTTCCAGTCTTTAATTTCCTTAGTGAGTCTCTTAAGCTCATTCATCATTTTTTGAGACTCTTTTATGGTGGAATCAAGAATGTCCTGCAATTCATTACATCTTTCACAGTCATAAGATCATACCTCAATAGTTTCTCCTTGTTCCATGAAACAATTTTCATTGTCTGAATCATCTTCATCTCTCCAGCATCCTGAATTTTGTTAATCTCATTTTCTAGAATTTTGATAAAACAGAGATTTGCTATTTCTTCATGGTCTGAGTCATCCTCATCGCTCCAGCTTCCAAATGATTTGTTCTTGTTGAAACCTCTAGAGATCTTCCTTTTTAGTTCTCTACATTCCATTTGGATGTGCCCAAACATTCCACATTCGTAACATTTTCCATCGTTCTTGTCTTGTTCGTTGTATTGGCTGGATCTTCTTGGTGGGAATCTTCCTTTCTTTGTGTTTCTATATCTTCTCATTAGGCCATCCATGTTTCTAGACATCATAGCAATTTCTTCTTGTAGATATTCAGGATCATCAACTTCATTTTCAGTTGATTCAGTAGTGGTTTTGAATGCAACAATTTTCTTTTTCTCCTCTTGATTTGTTTTCTTCAAATGCGTTCTTTCAAAAGAAATGAGCTCTCCTCGTAGTTCATCATATGATAATTTGTTAAGATCTTGAGATTCCAGTGTGACAACTTTAGTCTGCCAAGTGGTTGGTAGACTTCTAAGAATTTTTCTAACATGATCTCCACTGGTGTATGGTTTGCCAAATGCTTTTAAGTCACTAATTATCTTACTGAATTTGGCAAACATTTCTTCAATGGATTTACCTTCCTTCATTGAGAAGAGTTCATAGTCGTGAACTAGCATATTGATATAAGTTTCCTTTACTTTGCTGGTACCTTCATAGGTGACCTCGAGTTTGTCCAACATGTCTTTGGCTGTATCACAACTTGATATTTTTTTATATTCTTCACCACTTAATGCATTGTACAGCAGATTTCTTGCCTTGTTGTTTATTTGCACAACTTCTAGTTGCTCCTTTGAGTATGAGTCTATATCATCAGGGTCAGTGAGCGGTGGAGTGCTAGCAGGCAGTGGGTAGTTTCCTTTCTTGATAACTCTCCATACTTTAAAATAGTATGCTTTGGTAAAGATTTCCATTCGGATCTTCCAGTGGAGAAATGTTGTCCATTGAAGTAAGGTGGTCTTACTTGTGAAGTTCCTTCCTAAAAGAGAGATCCTATGATAACTTGATTTGCCATGATTTTTTTCTCACAAGCTGTTAAGCAAAAAACAAAAATGTGAGCCTTGCTTTGATACCAATTAAAAGTCCAAGAGGGAGGGGTGAATTGTCGATAATTAAAATTAATTGTTGGTGAGTCGACTTATAATTATGATAGTTGACTGAATGTGACATTATTGCAGATATAATAACTAAAGGTAATGTGCAAAAAGTAAATGCACGTAGTAAAGACACCAGGAATTTTATACTGGTTCAGATTCAATGTGAATCCTAATCTAGTCCCCTTGGGTTGCAAGGGAGTTCTCTTCAAGCAAATGAGTTTTATTTTGAGTACAGATATGACGTATATTGCTCATGTTCTCTAGCACTCATTTGATACAATGCCTCACCGGTTGTGTACCCTTTTTTTTATCCTTCACTTGTTACACAGCAGATCTATGTAGGCTACTATGCTTGTTTGCAATGGAATGAAGAGAGTTATTTATTTCGATCAAAGTATGTGTAGGGATTATTTTACAAGGGGAATTTATACTAAGATTCACGGTGAAGGCTTGTCAAACCAAGGGTTTTGATCCTTGGAAAGAATTGATTCTTTCCAAGAATAAGGAAGGAGCAGTTGCTTCTCTTGATATCTTTTTCCTTCGGCGGACCATTGATTCAGTGAGATTCTTCCTTGATTGCTGGACTTTCCACATATAATAACTAACCGGATCTTCTATCAATTATTCTTCCGAGATTTCGCTAATCACTGATCTCCTCAAATCCTTGATTATTCTCACTTCGTTATAGCTGATCTGATTTCCCAGTTCTACGGAGCTAATCCTGATTTGCTGATGTAGATTAATAGCTTTCCTTGTACATCATGAATTGTTCAGGTAGCTTCCTTTGTAAATGCGTTCCTTCCTTGTTCGACACAGTCCATGACAGTCGTTCTTCCTTACTTCTTTGAGCTCCTGCACATGCATATTAATGGCATCATTAAAACATAATCTAACACTCCTAGGATACCGTCCCGTAGTCCAACTATCAATGTGCACGGGGATCTATCGGGAATCTAACCCGCAGTCCCAAAGTAAATGTGCAGGGGGATCTATCAGGAATCTAACCCGTAATCCCAAAGTAAATGTGCAGGGGATCTATAGGGAATCGAACCCGCAGTCCCAAAGTAAACAAACAATGGGGGAGCTAACGGAATCGCACATCCGTAGTCCCAATATAAATGTGCAACCACAACCAGAAGATATTCAGCAATAAAGTACAAAAGACAAGCATCAGGTAGTACTGGCCTAGCATGCTTCAGGTAGTACAGTCAAGGCAACTTAAACAATTAGGCAAGTTAAATCAACTAAACATGCTTTTCTAATTTAACATAGGTTATAACTTCAAGTAAAACAAGGCAAACATGAAGGAAACTCAGTCTCAATATCTTAAGTAAAAATCGGATTTTTCAACAATTAGCTCAAGTACGCGCTCGTCATCTCACGTACAAGGCACTCAATTATCACACATCATATCCTAAGGGAAAAGGTCCCCCACACAAGGTTAGACAAGCCACTTACCTTGAACTGGTACAAAATCAACTAGAAACCACGCCATTGCCACGAGTATCCGACTCCAAATGGCCCAAATTTATTCAATTCAATTACATATCGTAAATAACATCTCAAGAAACTGATTCTACTATTTAATTTAATGCTAAGACGCAAATTTAGGTAAAATGAGCAAAATGCCCTTCAGGTCAATGTCTCGAAATTCAATAATTTTCACATTTTTAGAACCCTCGTACTCTCACGATTCCAACCATATAAAAATCTCCCAAATCAGAGGTCAAACACCCACTCAAAACCCAATAGTTTGGTCTAAAGAGTTTTCCCCATTTTTCATTAAAAAATCTGGAAATTAAGGAAGAATTCGTGATTAGATTAGTGGGTTTTAAGCATAAGGTAGTAGAGAATCGTTACCCAATCGTTGCCCTCGAAAAACCTTCGAAATTGCTCCCAAATTCGAGCTCCCAAGCTTGTATTTTGATAAAAATAGCTAACCCTCATTTTTTAAAAGTTAAATACTGTCCAAACATTCAATGCATCGCGAATGCGGAGATTAGCTCGCGTTCGCGGAGAAGAAAAATGGAAGATGTCAAAAACGCCCTTCGCGATCGCGAGGGTTAGGATGCAAACGCGAAGGCCTGGGATTTTAAAGCTACGTGAACGCGTTGCCCGTAACGCAATCGCGATTAAGGAAAATGCTGAGATCCAGAAGCTGCTCTACACGAATGCGAAGAACGAACTTGCATTGGTACGCGAACGCGGTGAGGTTTATGCGAACGCGATGTGGAAGTAAATGGTGCTTCGCGAATGCGGATGATGTTATGAGAACGTAATGAAGGATATGCCCTTCCCCTAAGATTACACTATGCGAATGCGAGAGGGAGGCCACGATCGCGAAGAGCAAAAGTCTGCAACAGCTGAGTTCAGTTTTTCTGCAATTTTTAACAACACAAAAATGCTCCATTTAGCATCCGAAACACACCCGAGGCCCCGGGACCTCAACCAAACCTACGGAAATATCCCATAACATCATTCAAACTTGTACCAATCCTTAAACCACCTAAAACAACACCGGAAACTCTAATTAATCAAAGATTTGAGCCTAAGAACTTCAAATTTCATCAAAACACACTTTCGATTAAAAACCTAACCAAAACATGTCCGAATGACCTGAAATTTTGCACACACATCCCAAATGACATGACGAAGTTACTGCAACTTCCGAAATTCCAATCCGATCTTCAGATCAAAAACTCACTTTTGGACCGGAAACTTCAAAAATTCAAACATCGGCATTTCAAGCCTAAAAGAGGTACAGACTTCTAAAATACATTCTGAACACGTTCCCAACCCCGAAATCGCCTAACGGAGCTAACGGAATCATTGGATTTCCATTCTGAGGTCGTATTCATACTGTTCTGACTACGGACCACTTTTTAACACTTAATCTCTCATTTAGGGACTAAGTGTCCCAAAAATATCTGAAACTCAACACCGAAAGTCCCGGCAAACCAAAATAGCATAAATGAACTCAGGGGAAGCAGTTAATAGGGGATCAGGGCGTTAATTCTTAAGACGACCGGCCAGGTCGTCACATCCTCCTACACTTAAACATTTGTTCGTCCTCGAACGAGCATAGAGAACATACCTGAAGTAGTGAAAAGATGAGGATACTGGCTGCACATATCTCGCTCGGTCTCCGAAGTTGCCTCCTCGGCCGGCTGACCCCTCCACTGAACCTTTACTGAAGCAATGTTCTTCGACCTTAACTTTCTAATCTGCCTGTCCAATATAGCCACTGGCTCCTCAACATAGGATAGGTCCTTGTCCAACTGGACTAAACTGAAATCCAACACGTGCGACGGATCACCATGATACCTCCAGAGCATCGAAACATGAAATACCGGATGAACCCCGGCCAAACAGGGAGGTAAGGCAAGCTTATAAGCAACCTCCCCAACTCGCCTCAAAATCTAAAAATGGCCAATAAACCTCGGACTCAACTTTCCTTTCTTCCCAAACCTCATGACGCCCTCCACAGGAGAAATCCGAAGCAGAACCCACTCTTCGACCATATATGAAACATCACGAACCTTCCTGCCCGCACAACTCTTCTGTCTGGACTGGGCTGTATAGAGTCTATCTTGAATTACCTTAACCTTCTCCGATGCATCTTGAACCAAGTCTGTGCCTAATAGCCTCGCCTCACCCGTCTCAAACCAACCATCCGGAGACCTGCATCTCCTACCATATAGAGCCTCATACGGTGCCATATGAATGCTGGACTGATAACTGTTGTTGTAAGCATACTCTGCCAATGGCAAGGACTGTTCCCAAGACCCTCCAAGCTCAATCACACACGCACAGAACATATCCTCAAGAATATGAAAAGTGTGCTCGGACTGTCCGTCCGTCTGGGGGTGAAATGTTGTGCTCATCATCTCCCGAGTACCCAACTCCTGCTGAACGACTCTCCAGAACCATGACGTAAACTGGGTACCTCTATCCAAAATGATAGAAGCTGGAATACCATGCAGACAAACAATCTCTCGGATATAAATCTTCGCCAAACGCTTCGATGAATAAGTAGTACACAGGGATAAAATGAGCAAACTTGGTCAGCCGATCTACAATCACCCAAATGGCATCAAACTTCTTCAAAGTCTGTGGGGGTCCAACTGCAAAGTCCATGGTGATCCACTCCCACTTCCACTCCGGGATCTCTATCTGCTGAAATAAACTACTCGGTCTCTGGTGCTCATACTGCACCTGCAGGCAGTTGAGGCATCTAGCTACATATCCAAATATATATTCTTCATCTGCCTCCACCAATAGTGCTTCCTCAAATCCTGATACAACTTCGCGGCACCCGGATAGATAGAATACCGCGAATTATGGGCCTCTGCTAAAATCAACTCTCGAAGCCCATCAACATTGGGCCTAAAAATCCGACCATGCATCCTCAATACCCCGTCATCTCCAATGGTCACATATCTGGCATTACCATGCTGGACCCTGTCCTTAAGGATAAGCAAATGAGGGTCATTATACTGCCGCTCTCTGATACGATCAAATAAAGAAGGCCGGGAAACCACACAAGCTAGAACCAAACTAGGTTCCGAAAGATCCAATCTCACAAATTGGCTGGCTAAGGCCTGCACATCCATCGCCATAGGCCTCTCTAAAGCTGGTAAATATGCTAAACTCCCCAAACTCTCCGCCCGACGACTCAAGGCATCCACAACCACATTGGTCTTACCCGGGTGATACAGAATAGTGATATCATAGTCCTTCAGCAACTCTAACCATACCCTCTGATGCATATTTAGATCTTTTTGCTTGAACAAATGCTGCAAACTCCGATGGTCAGTATAGATCTCACAAGGCACACCGTACAAATAATGATGCTAGATCTTTAAGGTATGAACAATGGCAGCTAACTCGAGGTCGTGGATAGGGTAATTCTTCTCATGTACCCTTAACTTTCTAGATGCATAGGCAATCACCCTACCGTTCTGCATCAACACCGCTCCAATGCCAACTCTCGAGGTATCACAATAGACTGTATAAAACCCGAACTGGTAGGCAATATCAAGATTGGGTCCGTAGTCAAAGTTGTCTTGATCTTCTGAAAGCTTGCCTCACACTCCTCTATCCACTGAAATGGGGCACCCTTCTGGGTCAATCTAGTCATAGGGGCTGCAATCGATGAAACTCCCTCCATAAAAATCAATGGTAGTAACTCGCCAAACCAAGGAAAATGCAAATCTCTATAGTTGAGAAGTGTCTAGGCGAACTCTGCACTGCCTCTACCTTCTTCAGATCCACTCGAATGCCCTCACTCGATACCTCGTGGCCTAAGAATGCCACCGAACTCCACCAAAACTCGCATTTTGAGAACTCCACATATAATTTCTTCTCTCTCAGGGTCTGAAGCACGATCCTCGGGTAATGCTCATTATCTTCCTGACCCTGAGAATACACAAGAATATCATCAATAAAAATAATAACAAAAGAGTCGAGATATGGCTTGAACACACTAG
>MU682427.1:0-23079 GCA_026770625.1 Nicotiana glauca
AGGATTGGGATTTGTATGTGTAAGGCTCGGTTCAGTTCGGAATGGAAAGTCATTAAATTCTTAAGCAGCACGGGCTGCTGCAGGTAATTTAAGAATCGATCTTCAGAGGATTTGGCTGAATGATCCTCATATGATAAGGAAACGATGTTGCTAATCATAGTGATGTGACAAGGGGATATGTTTTAGAAAAAAGGGCATTGTGATTAAGTTGATGGCACTTCGGTAGTGTTGCGGCATTTTTCTTGATAGGTCGACTGTTGATATCTGAGTGTGTTTGATGGCACAGGAGAATTTTAGAATATCTTCGAGGAATGACTGGGTACTCGACGGGTAATATGTATTTATACTGCAGAACTTGGGATCAGGCATAGTAATTTATGTGCTATGTGGATAGGATGTATTGGTACCGTTAGCGGCTATTGGGATTGGAGCCCCGAGTGGGTCCTTCCTTGTTGGTATGTTAGATTTTGTATATGATGCTGAGCTGTAGAGTGGTTGTCACAAAGTGGGTTTTTCTAGACTATTGTGCTATGGGCTATGTCCGAAATGCCATCGGTTGCGTGGCGAGGTGCATCGAATTATGATATAGCAGAGTGGTTAGTATTCCAAAAATCAGCAGATGGCTGGGAAGGATTGCTTTCCTTAATTGGGCCTTTGTGACGGATGTCAGTATAGAGGATTCTACCATTGATTCAATTTCGGTATTGAGGGACTCTTTTTCAAATGCGTTTCTTATGGACGGGCATGTCGCCGGGCGAGATTATGGATTTCGGTATTGATTTGGTGTCGGGCATCGTATTGTACGGCTCCGGTATGAGTTATAGTAATGGAAGAAGCAACTTCAGGCTTCTTGGTAATGATTTTGTTGGTAAGCTGATTGGCTACGTATTTAGATTGAGATGGCTTGGTTGGCCCGGATATGTATTGTTGAGGGATAGGTTTAATCTCTCGTTATTGAGCTTGTTAGTGATCGGGGGAGATCTATGAGATGCTCTTTTGGTGCTGTGAGGAGTTATGATTTTCGAATTGTGCTTGAGTTTTGTAGCTTATAACTCTATATGTAGATATTGTTAGGCACTCAGTATTTTGTTGTAATGAGCAAATTTGGCTCGATGTGCATCTTCCTATGTGAGATATATGTATGGATCGGGTGGCACGCCGCCATGGGTATGTTATCTGGATCGGGTTGCACGCCGCAATAGTGTGATGTTGAGAATAGTGTTCAATATGTTACTTGGTATGTCTTGCTTCCTGGTTTCTAAAGAAAGTCCGTATTGGGTGTTGCTTGGCGAATGGCGCATCAGTTGTGTCCTTTCAGGATTGAAGGGGGTATATTACTTGCTTCACTATGGAGGTGAGGGATTACTTGGTTTCAGACACCAATCTGTGCGTGGCTGTCTATTTCGAGCATAGCGACTTGAGGTACTTCATGTGTAACAGTGTTTGGATAAGATCGCGCATTGTAGCGAGGTTACGTGGAGATTAGACCCTTCGGGGTAGATGCAGTTATTCTATTTCTATGATGTGGGACGGGGTCCCAGCCTTATGTTGTGATAGTACTGAGGAATTTGAGTTACAGCTCTTTTATTTGAGTCATTTGTCATGATTTGAGTATGTTCAGACCGCCCATCATTGGTGCGCGGATTATGCAAGTTGTGGCTTAGGTCTGTGATGAAGGTCATATCACCAGAATGGTGCGTTGAATTCAAGGTGATCGTTGGAGTCATTAATAAATGCAAATAGATGTGATTTCAGCTGCTTAGAGGGTCCATATCGAGGTTTGGCCTGAAAATCTATTGTGGTATTAGTCAACAAGGAAATGGCTTCATGTATGGGTGACCTGAGGAGGTTAGGGCTTGAAAACTAAGAAAGTGTAAACTTGGAATTTGAGGGGTCAAATGGACTCCGATTTTGATGAATTTGATATGGGTAGACTCGTGGCGAGATGAGGAGCCCAGTAATATGAATTTCGTAATTTTTCGAGAAGTGGGGCAGGGGCTCGGGTTTTGCTAGTTTCGAGATTTTTGATATTTTTCGATTGTTTTGGATTGGGTATTGTTCCCTTAGCATATTGTAATGCATTCACTATGATTTTGGTTAGATTCGACGCGCGTGGAGGCCAAATTGAGGGGCAAAGGCGTCGCGAGCTAGAGATTTCACCGGTTCGAGATGAGTAATACTTTAAATGATATCCTGAGGGTTTGTAACCCCGGACTTACACATCATAGTGCTGTAATGTGGTGACTTGCATGCCAGGTATGAGCGTGGGGTAGAGCACCGTTGGGGATTGTGACTTGGTCCGTCCCGGTTGTTGATTTTACTGCGTGATTGACTGAAAACTACTTGATGTTATCATGATTTGGGCTGATTGCCATGTTTTGGGCTGATTGCCATGTTTTGGGCTTCGTGCCGATTATTTGGATCCCTTAGGGATTATTATCACTGTTTCCATGACGCTTAGCATGTTTTCATGATATTAGTCCTGAGTTAAACACTGTCTCGAAATGATTAGTAAATTTCTAAAGTCTTAAACACTTAAGCTATAATTCCTAATAATTGGAACTGAAAATGATAACTTGACTGTGCTTGTGTGGCTTATGTGCATATTTCTGGACTGATGATGGATCAGGCTGCACGCCGCAGCGGTGTGATATTGATATTGCGCTTGGGCTATAGGAGCTCCTCTGGAGTCTGAACCCCCACAGTGAGCAAGGGTATCCAAATGGATCGGGCTGTACGCTGCACGGTCATATACATTGCATTGCATTCACGCATTGATTCCTGTTTGTACTACATGGCATGATATTTAGCACTCTCATATCATTGGCATCCATGCTATTTCTTACACTATGTACCAGATACCCTGGTGTTATTTGTTGACAGAGTGTTGTGCCCGAGGGGCTAACTTGTGTGCGGACTTGCACTAGCTGATATCGCATTCATATGCCTACTGTTGAAAAAGAATATTTTTAAAAGAGATTTTTTTAAACTGAGCTAGATGTTTTCTCAAGGATTTTTCACGGAATTTCAAGGAATTAAAAGGTTGTACTGTACTATATAGCATGATGGAGTGTTCTTACGAGATTTCTTACCGCTCAGTTATTATTTGCACTTATTACCACTGAGTTGGAAGTACTCACTTTACTCCCTGCACCATGTGTGCAGATCCAGGTACCTCGGGAGTTTAGCTGAGCTTTTGCTGATTTCAGAGTTTATCCGGAGTTGTCGAGGTAGCTGCCTGACGTCCGCAGGACCCGACTCCTCCTCTATCTCTTTTATTATCTTTCCACAGTTTTGAGACATTGTATTATTTGGAGTCTTGTCACACTGTATTGTTAGAGGCTCTAGACTCATGACCCCCAGGTCTTTGGGAGTATATTCCGTGTTATCGTGATATTCAGCTTATATCTATCAATCAGCTTAATCTTTTAGCTTCATTGTTGTTAATGATATTTAAATAATTGGTTTTGAGCTTCATGCTCGGGTTGAGAGTGTAATTGGTCGGGCTTGCCTAGCAATTGTGTTGGGCGCCATCACGACCGGGATTGGGGTCGTGACACTATGCACCATATGTTCCACATCCACAAGGCTCGCGATGGCCCGCACCACTTTCCTAAATGTCTTACCCACCCCCTCAAGAATATCAACCACCTGTCCGCAAAAGGTTCCAATCGAGGCCAGAATACAAACTGAAAAGACTACTAAAAAAAGAAAAGGCTTTCACCCCTATTGGAGAATCATATGGCAGTTTGTTCCAAAGGTTGAGGCAATTGGACATGTTGATGCCGATTTATATAAAAATGCCAAACCCGTTGCCAAAGAAGTTCTATTTTTCTCAAAGGTGCGCATATTGTTCCAATGCCCCGGGTCACAGCACAGAAAAGTGTTGGCACCTGAAAAAAGCAATTCAGAAGCTTATTGATGCATGTGACATTATCGTGCAAAATCTAGATGTAGTAGACACTAGCCAAAGTTCATCACCTGTTCATAATGAGACGCGTATGGTGGGTATGATTTATTTTGAAAAGGAATATGAGACTTCTGCTGAGATCCCCGGAGGTCCACGCGTTGCAAAGCTTTCAATGCTATTAGAGGTTGATCTTAAGAATGAGGCATCAAAGGGAACCCAAAAGCAATATGTTAAGAACAATGTGATGAAGACTTGTGAAGGTCCTAGTATCGCTGATGCAGCATTCAGTAGCTAAGATGTCGAGCTTGGTGATTGGAAAGATGCTCCTTTCTTGGCTAGCCAGGGAGGAGTCTTGGTGGTTTATTTTGTTGTCATTTCTGTTGTCCGGTCGTATTCCAAAAACTATCTTATGTTTCAAACCCTTTTATCCTTTTATTTTGCCTGATTTTTTTAGTCATAGTAACTCGTTTAGTGCTGTCTAGGTTTGTTCCAGGGCTGTAACCCCAGTTTAGTGCTTGTTTTGTCGTTTAAATCCATTCACCGTTTGTCTAATGCAATTTTCTGTTTTCTGTTATTTCTAGTCATTTCTGTTTAGTTCTCTTCTCCTTTTATAGTTCTTTTATGCTGGTTCTGGTGGCATGACATGCACGCATAATTCTAGGACAGGTCTTAAAGGTTAGTTTAATCATGAAGCAATGAAATAATTTTGAAGATGATAGGGAAATTTGAGGGATCTAAGTAAAGACATTTTGAGATCATTTGAAGTCCAAACTATGTGAGACTGGGGCAGTTAATTTGGGAAGTTAATAGGATGGCACGAATTCGTTAAGGGAAGTGCATCCAGGACGATTTGAAGCAAGCAACTTTGAGTTCAAGTGCAACTCAAGTAACAAGATAAAGTCAAGGAAGTTTTCTCTGAATTGACGGAGGATGTCCATTGTGAAAAGGGAATCACCCAAAGAGGTTCTGTACTTAACAAATCACTAAAGGAAAGTGGGAGGCATATCACTGATATCAATGTCGAAGCCGCAAAAGAAATATTGTGCATGATCTTCAATTTTCATTTTAAGTTGCATGTGTTGTACTTGGCATTTTCAGGGATTGGGATGCCCTCTTTCAGCTACCCAAACACTTATACCATTTGGTACCCTCTTGAGCCTGTACTAGTTTCTTTGACCTCCTCTCTTTTGGAATCAAGTTAGAGTCATAAAATGAAGAAAAAAAAACAAAAAATATTTATGTCCCAATAGGTTTATTTGAAAAGGTCCATACCAAAAGGAAAATTCAAAAAAAAAAAAAAGAAGAAAAAGAAAAATAGAGATAAAAAGGGAAAATAAAAAAGGGGGAAAAGAAAGAAAAAGAAAGAAAAGAAAAAAAAAAGAAGAGAAAAAGAAAAAAAAAATAGCAACAACAAAAGTATTCTTGTGAACTACGTTTGACCTGATTCTTGTCACCACAAGATACGTAGGCAGCCTCACGATTCGGTCATACCAATAAAATATTTCATAATCCCACAAAGTCGAGAGTGGGAAATTCCAAAAAAAAAATTCAAAAAAAAAAGAGGAGAAAGAGGAAAAAATAGATTCAAATTCCTTTGTTTTAGAAATTGGGGCAAAGTTTTTAGAATGGATTCCAAAAGTTGTAAATAAATTAACCCCGTTGTGTGAGTTATTTTAAGCCTTTATGATATCCTTTCTTTCTAACACTGTCCAAAAGCCATATTACAGTCCAAAAAGACTTCCCAGATAATCTTTGAGAGTGCTGAGTTAGCCATGTTATGTGCACATGATATTTTTACCGTGGTTGATGCCTTGCCATCTGCAGAATTAGAGGAAATAAGAAGAAAAGAACAAAATGAGAGAGTCTTATTGGTGAAAACCTTTACAGCAACCATAAGGCGACGATAAGTTGAGAGAAAGAACAAAATAAGAGAGGCTTGATGGTGAAAACCCTTCGGTCACCGCAAGTCAAATAAGGATCGTGAATCATATTGGATAATCGGAGCATTGAAGCCCAATTTCACGTTTTAGAGGTACAACAAGAGTTGAACATCAGACTTGTTTGACAGATTAGGCCACTTAATCCACAGGTGCATGTCATGGTCATTAGAGTTGGTATCCACATCTGGTAGGTTTCTATTTGGAGTTTTCTTAGGAATCATCTCTTTCCATTGTCCTTTACTCTGTTCCTTTTGTCCTGTTTACTTCCTCTTCCTGAGTCTGTTTGGTCAGAACAAGTGAGAATGACTTCAAAATTTGCCACCAACTTTCCAATTGCGCAAAAAGGGATCTGTCTAGCATATCAAAGTGTCATAAGTCAGGAAAGAACAACAAGCGCATTGAGTTGGTGACAATCAACATGATTTGGGATTCATGTGAAATATAAAGGTTTGGTATATGCCAATTCATGAACAGTGCAACAGATGGGGATTTAGGGTGAACGGATCAAAGGTATTTTCTGTGATAAGATTAACAAAAGAGGGTGGTTAACCAGTGACAGGCAAGGTCTTTGAAGCAGAAATCAAAGTTATCATGGCAAGTGATGGAGCAATAGACTTCAAGACCAAGTCCAGTGATTTAAGTCCGGAAAGAACAACATGCGCACTAAGTGGGCAACAATCAACATGATTTAAAATCTATATGAAACACAAAGGTTTGGTAAATGTCAGTTCATGAGCAATGCAACAGATGGAGGGTATTGGGTCTGAATGGAAAAGAGGTATTCTCCATGATAAAGGTGACAGAGAAAATGGTTAGTCAATAGACAGGCAAGGTCTTCGAGTGGAAATCAAAGTTATCATAAGAAGTGAAGGAGAAACCACCTTCAAAGTCAAGGCCACAAGCCAACCACCACATTTTTAAACTGACAAGATCTTTCTTTGATTGAGACAGGGGCAGAAAATGTCGTTTGTGCCAGAGAAACCCTCCGTAAGGAAAGGCAAGCACCAGACAGATTTGACCGTACATCCTCAGGACCCTCCTAGAAAATGGGACCTAGTTTAAAATTCAAAACAATCATGAGTAGCAAAATATAGCATAAATGTACCCCAAAGGAATATAAGTTGGATTCAAAGTTTTCATGCTTGAGATAGGATTCAATTAGGAGTTTTAGGACCCTCCTGAATAATGGGACCTAACTTCAAGATTTCCATTAGATAACAAGGTTTAACGTAAGTTATGTTGTAGGGAAGTATAATTCAGCCGTAAAAGTTGTCACGCTTAAGATAAGACTTGATTTTGATTTTCAGGTCCCTCCTGGATAATGAGATGTAGTTTTAAGACTATCTTAGATAACAAGATTAAACAGAAGTCATGCCTTTAGAAAAAATACTGCAGCTTTGAAACATGCATTTTACCAGAAATTTTCAGGACCCTCATGGATAATGGGATTTAGCTTTCAAATTCTTAGAGATATTTGGTAACATGATTCAATTAACACTCACAAATACACCTAGCTACCAAATTGGGGTAGGAAAATTTCTTTTGTTTTGTCTATTTTGTTGAAGTCAGGTGCCCATCTGAAGAACAGGGAAGGACAACACTAGTTTCAAAAGGGAATACAATCCAAGTTTCAGCAGTTAGGCGCCCACCTGGAGAGCAAGGGAATACAAATCAAGCTTCGGTAATCAGGAGCCCACCTGGAGAACAAAGCAAATCAAGCATCGATAATCAGGATCCCACCTGGAGAACAAAGCAAATCAAGCATTGGTAATCAGGATCCCACCTGGAGAACAAAGCGAATCAAGCATCGGTAATCAGGAGCCCACATGGAGAACAAAGAAAATCAAGCGTCGGTAATCAGGAGCCCACCTGGAGAACAAAGCAAATCAAGTATCGGTAATCAGGAGCCCACCTGGAGAACAAAGAAAATCAAGCGTCGATAATCAGGAGTCCGCCTGAAGAACAGAGGGAAGGCGACAATGGTCAAAGGAAGACAATTCAAGTTTCAAGGGGAAAACAATTCGAGTTTCATAGGAAGGGAATACCATTCAAATATTGGCAATCAGGAACCCACCTGAATAACCAAGGAAAGGCAATAGCAATCAAAGTAATACAGCTCAAATGCTAGCAATCAGGCACTCATCTGAAAAAAAGGAAAGCATATCAAAATACATTTCAATACATGCCATAAAGAAATCTCACTTGGAGAATACAATCAAGCAGCAGAAACTGCAAGATCAAGTTTGAGAAATATAGATAGGATTCCTGTAATTCATAGATCATAATTTAGTCTAGCTTCTTTATTTTGTCATGGTGTAATAAGGAGGTCAGTAAGCAGTAGCAGCAGCAGCAACAATAGTGAAATCACAGCTTCATGGTAGTCCCAGCTACCAAAACTTCCCGAACTACACTGACCTGATTCCTTTATAGCCAAGGATATGTAGGAAACCTTTGAAGCAGAGTTCGGTCAGATTCTTTCGAAAAATGCTTCCCACAGAGTATTCAAACGGGTAAAAATCGCTCGTATCCGCTCACTTTATCTTTGCAATGAAAACTCTTCGTGTTTCCAAGCAAAGAGGGGCAGCTGTGAGCACGTGATTTTTTTCCCTATATGAATTACTCCCACAAATTCAAAATAAAATAATTTTTTCCATTATTTGTGATTTTGCGGTATTTTTTGTCAATTTTTTACATTTGTGTGTGCATGTTTATTTTATTTAATTAATAAAAAATAAAAAAAATATTGCATTTGCATTTAGGATTTAACTTTGTATTTTTTAATTAAGTAATAAATTAGTTATTTTATAAGAATTGAAAAAATCACAAAAATAGTTATTTTTGCACTTTTAATTTTAGTTTTGATTTTGGTAGTTTTCCTTTAAGTTTGGTTCTTAATTATTTGTGATAATTATTATTTAAAGGTAATTAATTTAATTTAGTAAGATAATTTGATTTAGGGATTAATTTAGGTTTTATTTTTTATTTTTATTTTTAAATAGTTTTGAAATAAAAAGAGAAGGAAAAAGAATAAAAGAAATCGGAATTTTGGGCCAAATTCAGTTACCCCTAAAACCCATCCAAAACCAACCCAAAGCTATCACATACCCGGTCCAAATAGTCCTTCTCCTAGACCATTGAAACGACGTAGTATAGGGATAATACTACATCGTTTCAAGATCAAAAGATCTCGACTGTCCATTTATTCACATCCAACGGTCAGGGCTTAGCCCATTACTCACCTTACCCGACCCCGACCTGTCTCCTGAACCGGTCCAGCCCCCCATTTAACCAAACAACCCCGTTTTTATTAAAGAATTAATCACAGCCGTTAGATTCCAATAATCCAACAGCTCGAGTTAATTATCCTATTTTTAATATACCTAAACCCCTCATGCGCCCCCGTTCCATCTCCCTCGTTCCCTTATTTAGAGACCAAATTCGAATCCCTAAATTGCCTCCGTTGACCGTCCGCCGAAAATCGCCTACGGCGGTGGTCGACCACCAATCACCAACAAAACAACACCCTAGACTCTTCTCCACCCCCTCATCTCAAATCCCCACTCCGTTCATCTCATATCCCCCTAGAATCCTTCGAATTTCAGATCAAGAGCCAAAACCTAGCGCTGCCCTGATATTCTCTAGTGGCGGTGCCACCTCCAAACACCTCCAAAATTATACCCCATAATCACCCAGACCCCCTCTTTCCAAATCCCCGCTCCATTTTTCTCAAACATGGCCAGAACGTTTCGAATATCGAATCTGAGTTTGAGCCCTAGAGCCCTAAACCTTGACCAGTGCATGCAAGGCTAATGTTCCAGTTTCCATAAGCTTGGAGGGCCGATTTTATCACGAAATAATATCACTCGCTTGTTTTTAACCAAGAACAAGCGATTGGCATTATTTGATGATTCAATCGGAGGGTCAGTCGAGTTCAAAGCCTGAATCTGTTAGTTTTGCTAGTTTTCTATTCAATTTTCTTATTTCACCCCCTGTTCTTCTTTGTTTTCTTCTTCTCTCCGCGTGTTTGAGTTTTCTTTCGATTGAAATTGGTTTTGAACCCAACTTGTTCCCTTTAAGTTAATTTTTCAGTTCCTACTGGTTCCCTTTCATGTTTAGTTTTCTTCGCAATTGTTAATAGATGTGCCTCGATTTTGTTTGCCTATTGTTACTTAAATTTAGGTTTTAAATTCCCGATTTTCCCCCGCTCATTCTTCTCACTAATTTTTCTTTACACTGTAGTATTTCCTGTTCTTACTTGTTTAATTTCATTTTTGTTTCATCTTCTGTGTTTGATTGATGATTTATAGTAGAAAAGTCCGATTCTGAGGTTGAGTAATTAAAGATAATTCAGGCTTAAAAACAGAAGTGATTAGGTTTACCCCCGAATTTGGATTTGTTATTTTCTTTGGTTAGTTTGGTCATTTCTAAGTATTCAAGCCCCTCATAAGTAACTATGGTCATCACTGACCTAGTTAAAGGGGCTGGTGTAGTTGGACTTTGGGTTAATTTAAACTAGGTTAACAACTCAGGGGTAGCAACATGATCATAAGGGATAATTTGGGTAGTCTAGCCTTAGGGGAATCCATCAATAATTAAAATAGGAGGTTGCTGATAAGTGCACTAAAAGTGTTAGTGGAGATAATTAAAAATAGAAAAGTGGATTGGTAATGGTGAATGCAATAATTTGCTGCCTATTTAAAGACTGGAAAGACAGAGGTTTTGGGGAGAAAAAAAACATACAAGAACACTCTGAGAAATACTGAAAAGATAGAGCTTGAGAGAGATCCTAGAGTGCAAGAACATACAGAGAGTGAGGAGATAGAAAGAGATAGTTGAGAGAGATAACTGGAAAGAACCCTAAATTCTTTGCTTGGTTGAAAATTGCTCCCAATTGGATTTTTGTGTTTGGTTGTTTAGTTTTCTTGGTTAACTATAACTTCTAAAAAAATCACAAATCCTTGTATCTGGGAAGAATAGTTCTGTGTCATGGGTATTTGGAAGTTTGGTATAAGCTATTTTGGATCTGGGGAACTGTTTTATTGTTGTTGCTGTTTCTTCTGGATCTCAAACTTGGTTTTTGATTCTGTTTTTGCTATATTCAGGTACATGACTCTGAACCTTATTTAATGTAAGGTTGGAATTGAAGAATGAAATGGAAAAACATGGTTCAAAGTATAAGTAGCAGCTTTACTTATGATTCAACAGTATTTCCTCATGTTATTATGTCTTTAGTAATTGGATTCATGATATATTTTAGTTGATTTTGAGTTTGGATAGTTGGTTCTCATTCTTGTATTTGATTTGGGAATAGTTGAGATGTTGTATTCCGGGATTTAAGTCCAATCAGATTGTATCTTAAATCTGTTTTACTTTTGGCTAAAACAAGGATCATGCTTGTTGAAGATTTTAGTTTAGATGGGTTACAATTGCTAGTATAGGTTAAGGACATAGTAATAATATGTAACATGTTGTTTGAAAGATACTGTGAGGAGTTATTTTGTTGTGAATGGCCTACTTATAGACCCTTATTGAAAATAGTTTTAATAGATTATTAGTATTGTATAAAGTTTAGCATGAACTAATTCAAGATCCTATGTCTTGTTAGATGAGGTATAGTCTGGTAGTTTGAGGGAAATGGTTTGATTTCTTGTTGTGAGGGGTTAACCTTTTATGGAGTTTCTCTGGGCATTTATAAATCTGTTTAAGTCGTGATACAGATTTGTGTTCTTTTGACAAATTTCATGAGTTTTTAACCTGCCCTAGCATGTGTCTAAAAGAGGCTCTTTTAAGTCTAAGAACCCATCTAATTCCCTTTTGAATTTACTGGAGATTTTAGTTATCACAAGGGGTTAGATGAATATATGTTATCGAAAGCCATGTTAGGCTCAACATCTGCATTTTAAAATTTGGTGTTTTGCACTCTTGAAGACTCGATATCGAGTCTTGCATCCGTTGATGCTCAATTCTTCAAGGATTTGGGCTCACGTTGGGCCTTGGGTGAATAAATTACATGAAATAGATTTGCAGGCCTCCATTGCATTGGGCCTACCTGCTTCAAACTTCTTTTGCATGATTGAAATAGCACGACCCTATTAATAATGGATCTGTTGCTTTCTGTTTAGTTTATTTTGCGCAAAGTTTTCTTGTTTAGCTAACATGAACACTAGAATTAAAAAAGGGCTAGAAGCGTTAGAATTAAATTAGTTTCGGGGTGTGCCATACTAGTAAAGATAGTCTATGGCCCTCATGGTTTCAAAATAAGGAATTTTAGACAATTAGTTGAGGGGTGCCGTACTTAGCAAATATAGTTATGGCCTTTAAGAGTTTCATTTTGAATTTCTTTTACAAAATTGGATTTAAGGTACGCCGTGCCAAATAAAATCTTAAAATGTACGACTCTCATTTAATTAGTATTTTAATCCTTAGAATTCGAGGCACACCATTTAGCGAATTTTCATGGCCCTTGCAAAGTTGCAAACCCGTAGTTTGTTTAGGCACGTTATTTTAATAAATTACCTTCGTAAACTCGGGCGCGCATTTATGTGACCCAAATCCAAATATCAACAATGTTATATAGAATTTTTTTGTCACGACCCAACTCCCGAATCTGATCGTGATGGCGCCTCTTGTGAAGTCAAGGCCAGCCAAAAGTTACGAAACACCTTTTTAACAATTAATTAACATAAGCAAATCTAAAACATGATTAAGATAGCCATAATTGCGGAAAGCAGCGATAATAACAAAGGGAAACTATCTCGACACAGCCTAAACCGCGGTATCACAAGTCATGAGCTACTACAAAATCTGCTATGAGTCTACAAAGTATGAAGTCTGACACAATATTTTGAATAAAACATAAATGATAAAGGATAGGGGAGACACGGGGTTGCGGATTCTGCTACGCCTGAATCTGCACACACGGTGTAGGGAGTAATGTGAGTACTCCGACCCAGTGAGTAATAATTATAAATAACGACTGAAAGCATGAAAACACGTAAAGGCACAAAGCAATTCTATATCAGGCAGTAAATCACTTAAAGCAGTAAAACCGTGAAGAATCAAATGAAATCTCCTTTTAAAACAGGTAAATCAGGTAAGTCAACAGGTAAATAGTAAGTAGAAATCTGCCCCCTTGGGCTTAGTATCAATCGCTCAGAATAGTATCAGTCCCTCGGGCTTAGTATCAATCACTCAACATAATATCATCCCCTCGGCTCACTCTCAGATCATATGGGTACCCGCGCTCACTGTGGGTGTGCAGACTCCGGAGGGGCCCCTTATGGCCCAAGAGCTATATCAAGCCACCTCGTGGCATCATCACTCGGCACTCGGCCTCACATCACTCGGCCTCCCATCACTCAAGCCACCTCGTGGCATATAAAGTATCTCACAATCACTCAGCATATCCTCACATATGGCCCTCGACCTCACTCAGTCCAGAAATCATCACAAGCCCCTCGGGCATCAGTAAAATAGTAGTGCTCAGCCCAAACAAGATTGGAAATATCATTTAAGTCTCAAATTCAAGTAAAAGTGGCTGAGTTTGTAAAACAGTAGTAATCAACTGGACTGAGTTCATGTAATTATGTCAAAATAGTGAGGAAACAGAGATAAAAGTCAATGAAGGATTCAAATAGTCGGCATGAAATCCAAATATGGCAATAAGCCCAAATCATGATGATAACAAACAAGTCTTAGTCAAATACGTAGTAAAAACATCAATCGGGACGGACCAAGTTAAAATTCGCAATAGTAAACAACCCCGCACTCATCATTAAGCGCGTGTTTCACCTCAATATAGCTCTACATTGTGCAATCCGGGTTTCAAACCCTCAGGACATCATTTACAATCATTACTCACATCAGGCCGGCCAAAACTCTAGCTCGCTATGCCCTTGCCTCTCAAATCGGCCCCCTCGCGCATCAAATCTGACCAAAACTACAACGAATACGTCACAATAGGCTAAGGGAACAAAACCCAATCGAAAATAATCAAAAACATAAGAAATCCCGAAATTTGCAAAACCCGAGACCTGGAATCACTTCTCGAAACTCAAAAATTTTCACATTGAAGGATTCCTTATCTCGCTACGAGTCCATACATATAAAAATCACAAGAATCGTAGTTCAATTGACCCCTCAAATCCCTATTCTTAACTCTCTTAAGTTCAAGCCCTAAGCTCCATTTTAAATCCTTGATTTCTTAGTTTTTCAGTCTTAATTCATGTAATAACACCGTAGGGTTGTGTTTTTGGTTCAAAAATCCTTACCTCAATGGAGTCCCTTGATTTCCCTCTTCAAAATCACCCAAAAAAGCTCCAAGGTCGAAGGCAAAAATGGTGAAATAACCCAAAGTTGCGAAATGAAATATCAAATAAGGTCTGCCCAAACCTTTCCGCATTTGCGGTCCCAAAATCCGCTTCTACAGTTCATCCATCCGCTTCTGTGGAAATTCACTAAAGGCTCCAAATCGCTTCTGCGTCTCCTAACCGCATCTGCGGCTCCGCAGGTGCGGGTCACCTACTGCTTTTGCGAAATTCCTTAAGTATAGCCTGACCGCATCTGCGGTCCTATAGCAGCATCCGCGGCTCCGCAGGTGCGGTTTCCTATCCGCATCTGTGGTCCCAGCATATCTCTTGCCTTTACGCTTCTGCGACGCCGCACCTGCGCCCTAAGTCGCAGGTGTGAAAATACCAGCAACAGCAAAACTTGAAATTGCTCAAGTTTAAAAATCTTCCCGTTAGCCATCCGAGATCACCCCGAGGCCCTCGGGACCTCAACCAAAAGAACCAAAACCTCCTAAAACCTCATTTAAACTTGTTCCAATCATCAAAACTCTTCAAACAACCCCAAAACCATCAAATTACATCGAATTCAAGCGTAAGTTCTTTCAAAATTTCCGAAACACGCATTCGATCAAAAACCCAACCAAATCACCTCTGAATAACCTAAAGTTTTGCACACACATCCCAAATCACATAACGAAGCTACATCAACTCTCAGAATCCCATTCCGACCCTCGAATCAAAATCTCACCTATCAACCGGAAACCGCCAAAATACTAACTTCGCCAATTCAAGCCTAATTCTACACCGGACCTCCAAAGTCACTTCCGATTACACTCCTAAGTCACAAATCATCCCCCGAAGCTAACCAAATTATCGGAATTCATATCCGAGCCCTCTAACACATAAGTCAACATCCAGTTGACTTTTCCAAACTAAGCCTTCCTTAAAGAGATTAAGTGTCTCATTTCCTCCTAAAATCAATCCAAGCCAATTCGATCGCACAAGACAATGATAATGAAGCATAAAGAAGCAGAAAATAGGGGAAATGGAGCAGTAACCCATAAAATGATGGGTCGGGTCGTCACATCCTCCCCAACTAAAACAAATACTCGTCCTCGAGCGGGTCAAGAAACATACCTGAAGCCTCAAATAGGTGAGGATATCGGCTCCGCATCTCCTGCCTAGTCTCCCAGGTAGCCTCCTCTACGGGCTGACCTCTCCACTGCACCTTCACCGAAGCAACATCCTTTGACCTCAACTTTCGAACCTGACGATCCAAAATGGCTGCTGGCTCTACATCATAAGTCAAATCACCCTCCAAGTGAACCGTACTGAAATCCAGAACATGGGACGGGTCTCCAATATATTTTCAGAGCATAGAAACATGAAAAACTGGATGCACGCTCGACAGACTGGGTGGCAAGGCAAGCATACCACCCACCTCTCCAATCCTCCTAAGTACCTTAAAAGGTCCAATAAACTGCGGACTCAGCTTCCCTTTCTTTCCAAACCTCATAACACCCTCAATGGGCAAAAACCTTCAGCAAGACCTTCTCACCAACCATATAAGACACATCCCGAACCTTCAGGTCCGCATAACTCTTCTGATGCAACTATGCTGTATGAAGCCTCTCTTGAATTAGCTTCACCTTCTCTAAGGCATCCTGAACCAAATCTGTCCCCAATAGCCTAGCCTCACCGGGCTCGAACCAACCAACTTGAGATCTACACTGCCTCCCATACAACGCCTCATACGGAGCTGTTTGAATGCTCGACTGATAACCGCTGTTGTAGGCAAACTCTACAAGTGGCAAAAACTCATCCCAAGAACCTCCAAAATCAATAACACAGGCACACAACATGTCTTCCAATATCTGAATAGTACGCTTAGATTGGCCTTCCGTCTGAGGATGAAATGCTGTGCTCAACTCCACCTGTGTACCCAAATCTCGTTGAAAAGTGGTCCAAAATTGAGAAGTAAACTGAGTATCTCTATCTGAGATAATAGATACTGGAATACCATGCAATCGAACAATCTCCCGGATAAAGATCCCTGCCAGCCGCTCTGAAGAATAGGTAGTACATACCGGAATGAAGTGCGAGGACTTGGTCAGGCGATCCATAATTACCCAAATCTAATCGAACTTCTTCAAAGTCCGAGGACCCGGATGAATGGAATACCGCGAGCTATGGGCCTCCTCTAATATCAACTCCCGAAACCTATCCATATTGGGCACACATATCCAGCCCTGCATCATCAACACACCATCCTCACCAATGGTCACGTCTCTGGCATCATCATATTGAACCCTGTCCTTAAGGACAAGCAAATGCGGATCATCATACTGGCACTCTCTGATGCGATCATATAAGGAAGACCGAGAAACCACACAAGCCAACACTCAGCTGGGCTCTGAAATATCTAATCTCAAAAACCAATTGGCCAAAGCCCGAACATCAACTACAAAAGGTCTCTCCCCAACTGGAATGTACGCCAAACTCCCCATACTTACTGCCTTTCGGCTCAAGGCATCGGCCACTACATTGGCCTTTCCTGGATGATACAATATAGTGATGTCATAATCCTTAAGAAACTCTAACCATCTACGCTGCCTCAAGTTAAGATCCTTTTGCTTGAACAAATGCTGAAGACTGCGATGATCAGTGAATATCTCGCAATATATGCCATACAAGTAATGCCTCCAAATCTTCAATGCATGAACTATGCAGCCAACTCCAAATCATGAATAGGGTAGTTCTTCTCGTGGGGCTTCAACTGACGAGAAGCATAAGCAATCACTCTACCCTCCTGCATCAATACATAATCAATCCCAACTCTTGAAGCATCACAATACACTGTGTAAGAACCTGAAGCTGATGGAAAAACCAATACTGGAGCTATGGTCAAAGAATTCTTGAGCTTCTGAAAGCTCTCCTCGCACTCATCCGACCATACAAATGGAGCACCTTTTTGAGTCAAATTGGTCAAGGGCGATGCTATAGAGGAAAATCCCTGAACAAATCGGTGATAATAACCCGCCAAACCAAGGAAACTATGAATCTCTGTGGCTGAGGACGGTCTAGGCCAACTCTGAACCACCTCTATCTTCTTTGGTTCAACCTGAATACCCTTGTTGGACACCACGTGTCCCAAGAAAGCCACTGAACCGAGCCAAAACTCACACTTGGAGAACTTTGCATAAAGCTACTCCTCCCTTAATCTCTGCAATACCACTCGCAAATGCTCCGCGTGATCCTCATGACTACGCGAATACACCAGAATATCATCAATGAAAACAATAATGAACGAATCCAGATAAGGCCAAAATACACTGTTCATCAAATGCACGAACGCCGCTGGGGCATTGGTCAGCCTAAAAGACATAACAAGAAACTCATAGTGACCATATCTAGTCTTGAAGGTTGTCTTAAGAATATCTGAGTCCCTGATTTTCAACTGGTGATAGCCCGAACTGAGATCAATCTTGGAAAACACCCTCGCTCCTTAAAGCTGGTCGAATAAATCATCAATACAAGGCAGAGGGTACTTGTTCTTCACTGTTACCTTGTTTAATTGCTTATAATCGATGCACAGACTGAAATAATACCTGTAATGACAATATCTGAAGAAACGACATTTGTCCTGCCTGGAATAGCATAAAAATGGGCCTGGCCATTGCCTGATCGACCTTCTCCTCTGGGGCAACCCCTGGCTAGCTGACCTCCACTCCTAGCTGACTGGGCGGGTTGTGAAGTAACTGGAGCAGAAGACGGGGGCTGACCCCTCTACTGAGATGAACTGGCAATCCGAGGACACTGCCTCCAGACATGCCTAAACTCTCCACACTCAAAATAACTCCAGGTGCTAGAGAAGGAGACTGAAGGGAACCCCTCGCACCGGAGTGACCAGCTGATGCGTTTAGCATAGAAGAACCCCAAGCTGACAGGGCACAAGATGAACTTTGGGCTGGAAGGGCGCTAAGTAAAGGCTGGCCCTACTGAGAACAATGATAACCACGACCTGAAGATGCCCCATGATACTCTGGACGGGCCGACTGAGCGGTCCTGAAAGAACGACCTCTACCATACTTGAACTGGCCCCTAGACAGAGCACCACTGAAACTACCAAAACCTCGAGGCCTTTTAGCCTCCCTCGCCTCTCTATCTTGCCGCCGAGCCGTCTAAATCTCATGAGTGATATCAAGCACCTCCTCAAATGAAATACCCAAAACTCTCTCTCTAATCATCAGAACACGGAGATAGTAATTAAGGCCATCCACAAACCTCTTGATCCTCTCATGATCTGTCGGGACCATCCAGGAGGCATGATGAGCCAACTCAAAATACCTTGCCTCATACTTGAGATGCACTCATATCTCCCTGTCGTAGCCACTCAAACTACCTACGCAACTCCTCCCTGTGAGACTGCGGTACATACTTCTCCAAGAAGAGAGTGGAGAACTCCTGCCAAGTCAAAGGCGCTGCTCCAATCGGCCTACGCCTCTCACACGCCTCCCACCAAGTGAAGGCAGCCCAGTAAAATGAAAAGTGGTAAATGCCACACTGCTCGACTCCAGAATCCCTGTTGTACGGAGTATATGCTGACACTTGTCAAGAAAACCCTGGGCATCCTCACCCTCGACACCACTGAATGACGGAGGCTGGAGCCTACCAAACCTCTTGAGACGATGCTGCTCATCATCTGGCATAGATGGAACTACAAACTCCTAAACTAGTACAATCGACTGAGCTGGAGGTGTTCCCGGTGTCTGCAATCCCTATACTACCTGCTCAGGTGTGCGAGCAACGGGGGTATGATTGCCTCCCCCAGCTTGTGGTGTAGCTGCTGCGGTAGTGGCTGAAATTGCCTGATCCAGGCCAGTGCAAACCAATAAGATCTGAGCTAGGGCCTCCTAAAGACTCGAAATCATGATGGGCACAGCTGGTGCAGGAACTAGTGCTGCTGGAGCCTGATCTGGAGCTGGGGCAGCTGGTGGATCAACAGGTGCTTCCCTCACCGCTCTACCTCTGCCACGACCACGACCACGACCGCGTCCATGGCCTCTGGTGGCCTTAGTGGGTGGCACTGGTGGTCGTCTACCTCATTCGGTAGCGTGAGTCCTCACCATCTGCGAGAGAATAAAATACAGAAGTTTAGTTCTCGGATCAACAAAGTCGCACGACAAAAATTTCAAGAATATGAAGTTTTTCCTAAAGGTTTTGCAGCCTCTCGAGGATAAATACAGACATCTCCGTACCGATCTGCGAGACTCTAGTATACCTGCATATGACTCGTGAGACCTATATAACCTAGGCTCTAATACCAACTTGTCATGACCCAACTCCCAAATCCGGTCATGATGGTGCCTCTCGTGAAGACAAGGCCAGCTAAATAAAACGAAACACCTTTTTTAACAATTAATTAACATATGAAAATCTAAAACATGATTAAGATAGCCATAATTGCAGAAAGCAGCGATAATAACAAAGGGAAACCATCCCGACACAGCCCAAACCGGGGTGTCACAAGTCATGAGCTACTATAGAATCTGCTTTGAGTCTACAAAGTATGAAGTCCAACACAATAGTCTGAAGAAAAAATAAATGATAAAGGATAGGGGAGACACGGGGCTGTGGACGTCAACAGCTACTTCGTAACTCCAAATCACTGCATGGTCTGGAAGGATCAGTGCTCTGGAGCGAACTCTGCTATGCCTGAATCTGCACATACGGTGTAGGGAGTAATATGAGTACTTCGACCCAGTGAGTAATAATTATAAATAATGACTGAAAGCATAAAAACACGTAAAGGCACAAAGCAATTCTACATCAAGCAGTAAATCACTTAAAGCAGTAAAATCGTGAAGAATCAAATGAAATCTCCTTTTAAAAGAGGTAAATCAGGTAAGTTAACAGGTAAATAGTAAGTAGAAATCTGCCCTTGGGCTCAGTATCAATTGCTCAGAATAGCATCAGCCCCTCGGGCTCAGTATCTGTCACTCAGCATAGTATCAACCCGTCGGCTCATTCTCAGATCATATGGGTACCCGCACTCACTGTGGGTGTGCAGACTCCGGAGGGGCCCCTTATGGCCCAAGCGCTATATCAAGCCACCGCGTGGCATCATCACTCAACACTCGGCCTCACATCACTCAAGCCACCTCGTGGCATATAAAGTATCTCACAATCACTCAGCATATTCTCACATATGGCTCTCGGCCTCACTTAGTCCAAAAATCATCACACGCCCCTCGAGCATCAATAAAAAGGTAGTGCTCAGCCCAAATAACATTGGAAATATCATTTAAGTCTCAAATTTAAGTAAAAGTGGCTGAGTTTGTAAAACAGTAGTAATCAACTAGACTGAGTTCAAGTAATTATGTCAAAATAGTAAGGAAACAATGATAAAAATCCACGAAGGATTCAAATAGTCGGCAGGAAACCCAAATATGACAATAAGCCCAAATCATAATGATAACAAACAAGTCTTAGCCAAATACGCGGTACAAACATCAATCAGGACGGACCAAGCCACAATCCTCAATAGTAAACAACCCCGTGCTCATCATTAAGAACGTGTTTTACCTCAATATAGCACTACGTTGTGCAATCCGGGGTTTCAAACCCTCAGAACATCATTTACAATCATTAGTCACCTCAAGCCGGCCAAAACTCTAGCTCGCTATGCCCTTGCCTCTCAAATTGGCCCCCTAGCATCGAATCTGACCAAAACCACAACAAATACATCACAATAGGCTAAGGGAACAAAACCCAATCGAAAATAATCAAAAAACATCAAAAATCCCAAAATTTGCAAAACCCGAGCCCCGGGCTCACTTCTCGAAACTCAAAAATTTTCACATTGATGGATTCCTTATCTCCCTACAAGTCCATACATATAAAAATCACAAGAATCGGAGTTCAATTGACCCCTCAAATCCCTATTCTTAACTCTCTTAAGTTCAAGCCCTAACCTCCATTTTAAATCCTTGATTTCTTAGTTTTTCAGTTTTAATTCATGTAATAACACCTTAGGGTTGTGTTTTTGGTTCAAAAATCCTTACCTCAACGAAGTCCCTTGATTTCCCTCTTCAGAATCGCCCAAAAAAGCTCCAAGGTCGAAGGCAAAAATGGTGAAATAAGCCAAAGTTGCGAAATAAAATATCAAATAAGGTCTGCCCAGACCTTTCTGCATTTGCGGTCCCAAAATTCGCTTCTGCGGTTCATTCATCCGCTTCTGCGAAAATGCACTAAAGGCTCCAAATCGCTTCTGCGGTCTCCTAACCACATCTGCAGCTCCCCAAGTGCGGACCACCTACCGCATCTGCGAAATTCCTTAAGTCCAGCCTAACCGCTTCTGCGGTCCTATAGCCGCATCTGCGGCTCCGCAGGTGCGGTTTCCTATCCGCATCTGCGGTCCCGGCATATCCCTTTCCTTTATGCTTCTGCTACTTCCACCCCGCATCTGAGACACCGAACCTGTGGTCCCTGAGCCGCAGGTGCGAAAATACCAGTTACAGCAAAACTCGAAATTTCCCAAGTTTAAAAATCTTTCCGTTAGTCATCCGAAATCACCCCGAGGCCCCCGGGACCTCAACCAAAAGCACCAACACCTCCTAAAACCTCATTCAAACTTGTTCCAATCATCACAACACTTCAAACAACACCAAAACCATTAAATTGCATCGAATTCAAGCCTAAGTTCTTTCAAAACTCCCGAAACACGCATTCGATCAAAAACCCAACCAAATCACCTTCGAATAACCTGAATTGTGCACAGACATCCCAAATCACATAACAAAGCTACAGCAACTCTCGGATCAAAATCTGACCTATCAACCAGAAATCGTCAAAATACTAACTTCGCTAATTCAAGCCTAATTATACACCGGACCTCAAAAATCACTTCCAATTACACTCCTAAGTCACAAATTATCCCCCGAAGCTAACCGAATGATCAGAATTCATATCCGAGCCCTCTAACACATAAGTCAATATCCGGTTGACTTTTCCAAACTAAGCCTTCCTTAAAGAGACCAAGTGTCTCATTTTCTTCTAAAATCAATCCAAGACAACTCGATCACATAAGACACTGATAATGAAGCATAAAAAGGCAGAAAATGGGGAAAACGGAGCGGTAACCCGTAAGACGATGGGTCGGGTCATCATAGTATTGCGGACCTCGGGTGCATTTATGTGACGTGGTTCAAGATATATTTTAAATGACGTTGTAAATCTTTCTTTTAAAATTGGTTAAAAGCAATTTAAAGTTAAAATGCACATAGGTTAAAACATGTACCAAAATCAGATAATTGAGCCAATTGTAAAAGTTGAGCGACCGTGCTAGAACCACGAAACTCGAGAATGCCTAACACCTTCTTCCGGGTTAACAGAATTCCTTACCCGGATTTCTGTGTTCGCAGACTGTATACAGAGTCAATCTTTCCTTGATTCGAGATTTGAACTGGTGAATTGGGACACCATAAATTATCCCAAGTGGCAATTCTGAATTCTTTAAATAAATAAATCCCGTTTCGATTTTCCTTTATTTGGAAAAACTCTCTTGTGCGCTCTTCCGGGGGTGAAGAAAAATGTGACGAACCGGCCTATTGCCACGTGAGTTACCACCCCATTTTCCCCATATTAAGTTGTTCTATGCTTCAATATCAGTATTTTAATGAATCGGATAGAATTGAATTGGTTTTAGTTGAAAATGAGACACTTAGCCTCTTAGAAGGAAGATTGTTTTGGAAAAGTTAACCGGAAGTTGACTATATAGTTAGAAGGCTTGGATGTAAATTCCAGTTATTTGGTTAGCTTCGGGGGATGATTTGTGACTTAGGAGTGCGATCGGAATTTGAATTTGGAGTTCCGGTGTAGAATTAGGCTTGAATTGGCTAAGTTTGAATTTTGGCGAATTCCAGTGGGTAGGTGAGATTTT
>MU682427.1:24211-36617 GCA_026770625.1 Nicotiana glauca
TTTGATGCGGCGAGGCTCATCTCACTTTTATTTAAAGGCCCACTTAAGAGTGACTATTATTTTCTATTAGTTTTATCTCTAAAAAACGAAGTAAAAATCCTAATTAATTGTTGTTTAATAGTTATTTTAATTTGTTTATGAATTATCACATTCCCTTTGGGCCTTAAAAACGGCCCAAATAAAGGTTAAGACCCGTTATATATCAATGCAACCATAGACCGGGCAGGCCCATGTGAACAATATTGTTCCTGCTAGGCCCATTAAATATGGCCTTGTTTACACATCACGTCCACAAATCAACTGGCCCCAAATTGAGGCCTGGACGAAAAACAACTACAACTTGAATCTTCATTTTTAAGCATTCAAACTCAAATGACAACTTATCCTATTTTTTTTCACTATTGAGTTTTTAAATATTATTGAAATAGCATACAATTACGCACAATTGTAACAACACTTCAAAAATATGAAACTAATTCTGATTAAACTAATATTCAACTACTGGTCTTGTACACTACTTTTAAGTTGCCTAGATCCGTATAATTCACTTATGATCCTAGATTGGATGTGTTAACTGCCAGCTCAATGTCTTATTGTTATCAATTAATTAAAAGCTAATTTTTCGAGAAAATGAGAATGTAAATAACGTTTAAATGGACAAACCTCACAACGAATGACATATCATAGAAGCATTTTAAACTGTATAAGCCGTTCTATTTATCTAAATGAACAATTTTGATTTAAATCCACAAGTATTATCAGATATTGAACACTTACTTACATGAATAGCTCTGGTTACTCTACTGATTTTAGTATACTGGTAATAACACCTTTTAAAAAAGGTCACAATATTATTTATCCTAAACAGAACTTATTGCAGAATTTTAAATCTGTTCTATTTTTAACATTTAAACCTCTAATACTATCAAATAACTTCAGCTACAACATATGAAACTATTCTAAAGCTAATGCTAATATCAACTCAAAACTCAACAGTCCAGTCCGAGTTTATAGTTCAATTACATATTTAGACTACTCCTAATGAATACAAGTGATCCTAGTTAATTTCTACATCAATTATGCTCAATAAACACAAAAACACAGTAAGATATGAAAATATGTAAATTTCTTCATTTCATTTTTCTTCAATTTCGAAATTACATCACAGTAATTGGAATGTACCTGGATAAGGAAGAGAAACCGATGAGATTCTAATCGAGATATCAGAAATAGGAATCAACCACAACAATAAACAGCCTCAAACAAACAGCAATCACAGTTCAATCAGAAAGCCCAGCAAGGTAACGAATCACACAACAAACTTGATATTCAAATCAACGTAACTCCAATTCAGCAGAGCTTTGATCGTCAATAACCAAACAGAAGGAAAACATACTTGAAATTGAAATATATTCAATGGAATAGTGAGATATTTTTTTTACGATTTTTGGATTTTGAAATGATGAAGTATGAGAATTCAGATTGCAAATACCAGAAGAGTATTTCTATGGATTTCAGATTTTTTAAGACTTCCAAAAACTTCTTCAAGGAGGCCAAGTGAGGCCTATTTATAGAACAAAAAGGGAGGAAAATTTGATTTTTTAATTTATCAAACAGTCCCTCTTTTTATTTCAGATGTACCCTTAATACTTTCTAATTAATCGACTCTAAGCCCTTGTTAATACAGAATCTCCCCTTTCCTCCCCTCCTAGAATGTTCTATGCCATTGCTCTTACTTTTTTACCCCTACTTCTAAGTGATATTCACTGCATTACCCCTCATATTGTCCACATTATCCCCACTTCCTGAGTCTTATTACAATTTAATCATTTTTGCATTACTAAAACACCCCTGAACCCCACTCTTATTTACCAATTAACCTTACTGTTTTTACCCCTTTTTCCCTTAGGTTTAAACAATATTACGAAATTATCCTACTGCTCCATTTCAGAATCCAAACTCAGGATATAACCAGCTATAACTAACAACCCTAACTTTTATCAATTAACACTCATTTATTTCAGAAACTAAACTAACCACAAACAAATTTACTGAAAATCAAAACTTCTAATTATCAATCTCAATTTAACAAAACAAAACAGAAATCGAAATCATAATAGTTAGGCTCTAAAACTTCTAGAAACTAATCAAACAAGCTTTTAACCCTAATTAATATAAAAAATTAACACAAAAATCTATTAAGGCTATTAAAATCTATTTAATTGCTAAGACTGATATTAGAATTTGTTTATTAAGATTTTATTATTTTTTAGTTTCAAAACAGATCAGTTTCAATGAACCAAGAATTAACAATCAGAAAAATACAATCATTTATCAAGAATCAGAGAAAAACAACACATGCAAAAAGAATCAAAAAGAAAGAAAGAGAATACTTAGCTTTCTTTTTTCTTATTTTCATATAATCTTGGCTTTTCTTTTCTTCTTTTTCTTTTAAAATTTTACTCTAAAGTTCAAGAGGACTTTTTCAGGCCTTTTCTCGAGTTCTTGGTCACCAATGGATTTCTTTTGACATTTTTAGAGCTTTTCAGTGATCTTTGGGACTTAAGGCTTTCACAATAGGGTTAAGGAGATCGAGGAGCACTTTTGGTATGATTTTGGTTATTTTTGGGTTAAAGGTCGTTCGCCGGAACTAGGGTTCCGGCGAGGTTTATTCGAAGATTTGAGAAGCAGGGGACTTATTCGAGGAAAAAGAAGTAGAGAGGGTGGAAAGGGAGGTTGAGACGGTCAGACGGTGTTAATGGTGGAGGTTTTGGCCTAACTAGCGTCTCCCGCCGGTAGGGTTCCGGCGGGGTTAGGGGAAGGGTGAGGCGGCTAGGGTTTTTTAACAGAGAAGGAAGAAGAAATGAATATGGTAGTGTATGTATTGTTTTGTATATTTAACAGCTATTAGTGAATTGAGACCGTTGGATCACTTATACCAACGGCTCAGATTCATTGTCCTTTAAACGTTACCGTTTGGGGTTTTAATGAATGTGTGACATTGCCCGTTAGATCTATTAAATGAACGGCTCAGATTGACGTTCCCATACGTTGTCGTTTCATTTATCCAGAGTCCGTGTATCATGGCCGTTGGATCAAGCATTTCAAAGGTCAAGATTTATCTATACTAAACGAAGTCGTTTTGGCTTGGGGTTGGGCATACCGGGTAACATGCCCTTGGGCCTGGACTGGTATTATTGATTTGGGCTATTGATTTTAGCCCAATTGTTTTCTTTCCCTTTTCTTTTGTATTTTCTGTATTTTTCTATTTAGTATTTTGTATTTTTTTTGATTGTATTTCTATTTTATGGTAATTTCAATTAAAATGCAAAAATATTATTTTTCTTTTGATTTTTCTTTAAAATGAATTAATACTAAATTTGTAAAGTTAAACCCCTAATGTATGTGTATATTTTTGTATTTTTATTTTTATTCTTTACTATGAATTAAAATGCAACAATTAACACCAATTTCAACAAAAATCCACAAAAAATGGTAAAAGAAATTATTTATTTGGATCTTTTGGAATAAAATTGCTTAGGGCAAAAATCACGTGCTCACAGGGTCGCGTTCGCGTAGTGCATTTTTGAATTTTTAAATTGTTGGTCTTCGCATTCGCGTGGCTAAGATCACGAACGCGATGAAGAAATTGACTGGGCGGACAGAAGGGTTTATAAACATTCCCTCTGCGAGTTAAGTCCGTTTTTCACCATTTTTACTCCGCCAAGAGAGCTTTTTGGTCGATTTGAAGAGGGTTTTCGACGGGTATGGATTGGTGGTAAGTCCCTTGACTTAGAAACATCTATTTATTGAAGAATCAACACTTAAATTCATGAAAGTGGGTTGAAATTTTGAAGAACTAGGGCTTTGTTTTGAAAAATGAATTTTTGGGATTTGAAAGGCTATTTGAGTACCGATTTTGATAAAATTTATATGTACGGACTCGTGGCGAGACGAGGAATCCAGTGATATAAATTTCAGAATTTTTTGAGAAGTGGGCCAGGGGCTCGGGTTTTGCCAACTTCGTGTTTTTGAGTATTTTTCGAGTAAATTCAATTGGGTTATGTTCCATTAGCCTATTGTAATGTATTCGTTGTGGTTTTGACTAGATTCGACGCGCGAGGAAGCGGATTCGAGAGGAAAAGGCATGACGGACTAGTTTTGTGGCCGGCTTGAGGTGGGTAATAGATATAGATGATGACCTGAGGGTTTGAAACCCCGGTATATCACACTGTGACGCTATATTGAGGTGAGACACGTACTCTACAGTGAGTGTGGGGTCGTTTGTGATTGGAGGACTATGGCTTAGTCCGTCCGAGTGATGTTCATAATGTGCATCGACTAGAAATTTATTGGTAAACATCCTACTTGGATTGCTATGAGCATATTTGGGCTGCGTGCCGATTATTTGGATTCCGTAGGGATTATTATTGCTGTTTCCATAATGTATAGCATGTTTTCATGATATCAGTCCTGAGTTAAATATTGTCTCGAAATGGCTAGTAAAATTCTAAGGTTTTAACCACCTAATAATAATTCCTGATAATTGGAACTGAAAATGGTAAACTTGATTGTGCCTGTGTGGGCTTAACTGTTGTGGAATGAATGAGAGAATTGCAAAAGAGTTATAATACTAGATGATCTGTGTTTTCACAACTTATAAGTGATTTGAGTTTAATCTCACTATAATATTGTAGCATCATTAGAGTAAAAGTATTATGGGTTATTAAATGTGTCCTGATAGGTGGCTTTGAGCCAAGTTGAGGAGGTTGCTGTTGATTAGCTGATCGCACGGTTGTGTGCTATGTTGGTTCCTTTTGAGGTATGCTGGCGGATCAGTCCTGGTTGCAGAAAATGAGCCGAGGATGGCACGAGTGAAGAAAATTTTTTGATAAAGTTTATATGGTGCTTCGTAGATGCGAGGAAATAATAGGATGTCTTGAGTTTTTGTTGATAAAGAATGCTCAGTGTATAGAAAAGGAAGATGTTCGTTTGAATTGGAATGAGGTCATATCCTTCGGTGTCAGAGTGCTAATAAGGCACGAGTGGTTCTGTTCGTTAAGTCAGGTAAATTGCAGTTTGAATAAGAGTGAATGACTCTCGTGAATGGTCTTAATGTGTTCAAGATTGTACATGTATCAATCAGGTGTCTCAAGGTTGTGTATGTGGTCAGAGACTGTTTATTCATCGGGGAATGTCGAGGCTTGTGGTATTCTTATGTTGATTATGGGATTCTATGTATCAGTATCTGGAAGGTAATGGTAACAAATTTGGATTTCGCAGAAAGTTTCTTCAAAGTAAAGTATTCTAGAACGTGGTATTTCTGGGAACGTTTGATAGAGTATTCAGCGGCCTATGGGTCTTAGACAGTGTAGTCTTATGTTCGAGTCTCGTGTGGTAGGCCTAGATTGAGGCATTGTGATGCCACGACAAGGGAGAAATATCAAGTGGATGATGAATAAAAAGAGAAATTTTATAGAAGGAATAGCTTGATAATAGACCGAATCGGTATGGTGAAGTTATGATTAATTCCTTGTATGTGTTCGAAGCAATGGGCTTTTACAGGTAATTTGCAGCAATGCTCTTGGGTTTTGACGGCTTGCTCAACATGGTTTAGATAGAAGGATTCAGTCCTGGCAGTTTAGCTTGTACAAATAGAGTTAGCAGAGATGTTCTTGTTGAGTTTTATCGTGGTTGGAAGGTGAGTATATTTCTTATGGGTATGCGAAGCATGGAGTGTGTAATGATTTTTCTTCTACATGGGATCAATGAAAGTTCTTGACTAGTTGAGTGCGTCGATGTCTACGGCGCAAAAGGGAGATAAAAGTCCTCATGTTATCCTAGTGTGGCATGGTATATGCGATATGTTGTGGAGGATTGGGATTTGTGTGTGTAAGGCTCGGTTCAGTTCGGAATGGAAAGTCATTAAATTCTTAAGCGGTATGGGCAGCTGCAGGTGATTTAAGAATCGATCTTTAGAGGATTTAGGTGAATGATCCTCGTATGATAAGGAAACGATGTAGCTAATCATAGTGATTTAACAAGGGTATATGTTTCAGAAAAAGGGCAATGTGATTAAGTTGATGGCACTTCGGTAGTGTTGCGGCATTTTCTTGATAGGTCGACTGTTGATATCTGAGTATGTTTGATGGCATAGGAGAATTTTAAAATATCTTCAAAGAATGACTAGGAGTTCTCATGTTCAGGCTATGTAGTGGTTGTGGATAGTGTGTATTGGTACTGTTAGCGGCTATTGTGATTGGAGGCCCGAGTGGGTCCTTCTTTGTTGGTATGTTAGATTTTGTATATGATGTTGAGCTGTAGACTGGTTGTCGCAATGTAGGTTGTTTTAGATTATTGTACTAAGGGCTATGTCGGAAATGCCATCGGTTGCGTGGCGAGGTGCATCAGCTTATGATATAGCAGAGTTGTTGGCATTCCAAAGATCAGCGGATGGCTGGGAAGGATTGCTTTCCTTAATGGGGCCTTTGTGACGGATGTTGTTATAGAGGTTTCTACCATTGATTCAGTTCCGGTATTGAGGGACTCTTTTTCAAATGCGTTTCTTGTGGCCGGGCATGTCGCCGGGCAAAATTGTGGATTTAGGTATTGATTTGGTGTCGGGCACCGTATTGTACGGCTCCGGTATGAGTTATAGTAGTGGAAGGAGTAGCTTCAGGCTTCTTGGTAATGATTTTGTTGGTAAGCTGATTGGCTACGTATTCAGATTGAGATGGCTTGGTTGGCCCTGAGATGTATTGTTGAGGGATATGTTTAATCTCTCGTTATTGAGCTTGTTAGTGATCTGGGGAGATCTATGAGTTGCTTTTTCGGTGCTGTGAGGCGTTATGATTTTCGGACCATTGGCACATATAGTGTTGTGCTATCGAGATTCATAGTGGAAGTTGAGGGGGAGGACCTCAGTTGTGTTTGCGTTTTGTAGTTTACAACGCTATATGTAGATATTGTTAGACACTTAGTATTTTGTTGTAAAGAGCAAATTTGGCTCGATGTGCATCTCCCTATGTGAGATATACGTATGGATGGGTATGTTATCTGGATCGGGTTGCACGCCGCAACAGTGTGATGTTGAGAATAGTTTCCATATGTTACTTTGTATGCCTTGCTTCCTGGTTTCTGAAGAAAGTCCGTATTGGGTGTTGCTCGACGAATGGCGCACCGGTTGTGTCCTTTCGGGATTGAAGGGTGTATATTACTTGCTTCACCATGGATGTAAGGGATTACTTGGTTTCAGACATCAATCTGTGTGTGTCTGTCTATTATGAGCATAGCGACTTGAGGTACTTCATGTGTAACAGTGTTTGGATAAGATCGCGCATTGTAGCGAGGCTACGTGGAGATCAGACCCTTCAGGGTAGATATAGGTATTCTATTTCTATGATGTGGGACGGGGTCCCAGCCTTGTGTTGTGACGGTACCGAGGAGTTTGAGTTATAGCGCTGTTGTTTGAGTCATTTGTCATGATTTGAGTATGTTCAGACCGCCCATCATTGGTGCGTGGATTATGCAAGTTATGGCTTAGGCCTGCGGTAAGATGTCATACCACCAGAGTGGTGCGTTGAATTCTAGGCGATCGTTGGAGTCATTAATAAATGCAAACAGATGTGATTTCAGCTGATTAGAGGGCCTATATCGAGGGTTGGCCCGGGAATCTGTTGTGGTATTAGTCAATAAGGAAGTGGCTTCATGTATGGGTGACCTGAGGAACGGTTACGATTTATTGCATGTTTTATTTATCGTTGGCAGTATATGAAAGTGATGGAATAAGACTTTAGCTAATAAGAAGTTCTGATTTTGAGTATGAATTTGGAAAGTGCAATGTGGCTCTACGGTTTATGGCCTAGATGGACTGTGAAATTTCAGTTGTGTTGTATTGTCGGACCTATGTAAGATAGGGTGACGACGGATCACCCCGGGTATATGCTTGGTAAGGTCATTTAGCTATTGGTTGGATTCTAGGACAACTCTGGGCGAGCTCGAGGACGAGCATTTGTTTAAGTTGGGGAGGATGTTGTCACGTGAGTTACCGTCCCGTTTTCCCCATATTAAGTTGTTCTATGCTTCAATATCAGTATATGAATGAATCGGATAGAATTGAATTGGTTTTAGTTGGAAATGAGGCACTTAGCCTCTTAAAAGGAAGCTTGTTTTGGAAAAGTCAACCGGAAGTTGACTATATAGTTAGAAGGCTCGGATGTGAATTCTGGTGATTTGGTTAGCTTCGGGGGATGATTTGTGACTTAGGAGTGCGATCGGAATTTGAATTTGGAGTTCCGGTGTAGAATTAGGCTTGAATTGGCTAAATTTGAATTTTGGCGAATTCCGGTGGGTAGGTGAGATTTTTATTCGAGGGTCGGAATGGAATTCCGAGAGTTGCACTAGCTTCGTTAGGTAATTTTGGATATGTCTGCAAATTTTCAGGTCATTCGGACATCGTTTGGTCGGGTTTTTGATCGAATGCGCATTTCAGAAGTTTTGAAGAAACTTAGGCTTGAATCCGATGTGAATTGATGGTTTTAGCATTGTTTGATGTGTTTTGATGATTGGAACAAGTTTGAATGATGTTATGGGTTATGTTGGTGCTTTTGGTTGTGGTCCCGGGGGCCTCAGTGTGATTTCGGGGGTTCAAACGGACTCTTTTAGGTGTTTGAAGAGATCAGATTTCTGCTGTTGAGTGTTGCAGAACCTTGTGCATCGCGTTCGCGTGAGGAGTGACGCAAACGCGTAGGGTATTTTGAGGGATTCTGGAAGATTGCCTTCGCATTTGCGAAGGGGAGGCTCGCGATCGTGTAGGTATGGAAATTGGTTGATCGCGTTCGCGTTGGAGTTGCCGCGTTCACGTAGAGAGAGGACTGCTGGGCATCGCGTTCGCGTTGATAGGGTTGCGTTCGCGTAGTGCATTTTTAAAATTTTAAATTGTTGGTCCTCGCGTTCGCGTGGCTAAGATCGCGAACGCGATGAAGAAATTGACTGGGCGGACAGAAGGGTTTATAAACATTCCCTCCGCGAGTTAAGTCCATTTTTCACCATTTTTACTCCGCCAAGAGAGCTTTTTGGTCGATTTGAAGAGGGTTTTCGACGGGTATTGATTGGAGGTAAGTCCCTTGACTTAGAAACATCATTTTATTGAAGAATCAACACTTAAATTCATGAAAGTGGGTTGAAATTGTGAAGAACTAGGGCTTGGTTTTGAAAAATGAATTTTTGGGATTTGAAAGGCCATTTGAGTTCCGATTTTGATAAAATTTATATGTACGGACTCGTGGCAAGACGAGGAATCCAGTGATGTAAATTTTGGAATTTTTTGAGAAGTGGGCCGGGGGCTCGGGTTTTGCCCACTTCGTGTTTTTGATTATTTTTCGAGTAATTTCAATTGGATTATGTTCCATTAGCCTATTGTAATGTATTCGTTGTGGTTTTGACTAGATTCGACGCGCGAGGAAGTGGATTCTAGAGGAAAAGGCATGGCGGACTAGTTTTGTGGCCGGCTTGAGGTGAGTAATAGATGTAGATGATGACCTGAGGGTTTGAAACCCCGGTATATCACACTATGACGCTATATTGAGGCGAGACACGTACTCTACAGTGAGTGCGGGGTCGTTTGTGATTTGAGGACTATGGCTTAGTCCGTTCGAGTGATGTTCATAATGTGCATCGACTAGAAATTTATTGGTAAACATCCTACTTGGATTGCTATGAGCATATTTGGGCTGCGTGCCGATTATTGATCCCGTAGGGATTATTATCACTATTTCCATGATGTATAGCATGTTTTCATGATATCAGTCCTGAGTTAAATATTGTCTCGAAATGGCTAGTAAAATTCTAAGGTTTTAACCACCTAATAATAATTCCTAATAATTGGAACTGAAAATGGTAAACTTGATTGTGCCTGTGTGGCCTGTATGTGTATTATTGGATTGATTGTGGATCGGGCTGTACGCCGCAGCGTTCATGTGCATTGCATTGCATTCATACATCTATACCTGCCTGTGTTATCTGTCATTAATTGTTGTTATTACACTGTTAAATGTGTAGGAGTATTGGTTATAGCTTTGCATTGTTGTATTTTGGGTTTTCTTACTTTCAGTCATTATATATATCTATTACCACTGAGTTGGAAGTACTCACTTTACTCCCTGCACCATGTGTGCAGATCCAGGTATCCCGGGAGTTTAGCTGAGCTTTTGCTGACTTCAGAGTTTTCGTTCAGAGTTGTCGAGGTAGCTGCCTGACGTCTGCAGGACCCGACTCCTCCCCTATCCCCTGTTATTTGATTTTCCGCGTATTTCTGACTATGTATCATTATAGTCTTATTATACTGTACCTATTAGAGGCTCTAGACTCATGACCCCCAGGTCTTTAGGAGTATATTCTGTGTCATAGTGATATTCAACATAATCTTTTAGTTTAATTGTTATTAATGATATTCAAATCACTGGTTTTGCGCTTCATGCTCGGGTTGAGAGTGTAAATGGTCGGGCTTGTCTAGCAGTTGTGTTGGGAGCCATCACGACCGGAATTAGGGTTGTGACAAAAAAGGAGGTGTGACAAACCCAATGGCGGCTTTTTTGCCATAGCCCAATATTCTATTTGTCAAAATTGTGCATCAATATGAAAGTGAAAAAATGATAGCGAGCCATACCTAAATGTGAAAATGAAATAAATTAATCGAAAAAGTGTATGACTAAATTTAATTAATTAAATAGGAAATTATATAAAAGATACATGTAATGTTCATCAAATTTAATACTATAAAATTTAAAAAGGATGCACACGATTTGCACGTGCATCAATGTGAAAACAATGCTAATAATAATATTCTTTGGACTTCTATAACTTTTCATGTTTCATTGAGGCAAAGTTTCTACAGACAGATTACTGCATCAATTTGTTTGTCTACTTGAATTTTGCCTTAACTTTGGATTGTGTGTTAAAACTTGTGTTAAAAGGATTAATGAAAAGTTTGATCTATAATCTACTGGTTTCTAACCTAAAAAATAGAACTAAAATCACCACAACAATCTTGAAAGTTGAAACGACTTATCACCATCTAGCCAAAGATGCAATAATGGTGATACATACGATTGTAAGGAAGACCTCGTATGAGTCTTCCTTAATCAAACTAGTCACCATATATAGAACATTCAACACCATTGATGAAAGGCTATAATTACATATTTTAGTCGATTATTACACTCTAATTTACTGCACTTTAGTTGAGTTTGCGCTTTAATTGCTAATGTTTTGCACTAACAGTGTGTTTTATGCCTTGTAGGAGTGATCCCGAGCTATATAGATGCTATGGAATGAATTCAAGTGATTTGGAACTTTGAAGCCTGAGTAAAAGCCCAAGAAATTCAGCCGGGATCATATTCGGGGGTCAAATTTGATAATTAAGTACGAACGAAAACTTGAAGAGGCATATTGCGCACTCTCTAGTAAAATAGACATAACTTTTTGTTCCCAACTCCAATTAGGCTCAACAATATATGTTTGGAAAAATAAGTCAAAGGGACACACCTTTCATGTTTTGCATTTTTCCAAATTCCAAACTGATCAGGATGAAAAATGCGGTCGAAACCACAACCATGACAGAAAATCAGAGAGCTTGTCTAGCTGCGGTCCTACCACGTTTTGGCCGCGGCCGCGCCGCTCCAGGCATCAAAAAGAAGTCCTATTTCGTCCGGGACAAGGTTATTTTGGCCCAACGCTATTCCAACTTGTATAAAAGGGGTCCTAAACCTATTTTGAAGGGGGGGGGGGGGACATATTTTGGACACAAATTAGACCTAAGGAGGCAAGAACACATTGAGAGCAAGGCGGGGAATTCTTCAACAAGTTTTTCCTTCCTCTTCCTATTTTTCATTGTTGGTTATGATTTTTAGTATTGTTTTTTTACTTACTATTATGAATAGCTAATTCGTTTTCTAGGATTTTGGTGAAACCCGTTAGGGATGATTTGGTTGTTATATTAATATAGTATTGAATTGGTTGTTTATCTCTATTTGTTCAACTACGTTTTGATTGTAGTTAATTGAAAGGATCCTTAATTAGCCGTTCCTATTTATTATGTATCTGCTTGTGAGAGAGTGCATACTTAGGTAGTTGTTTGGACAACATCACTCCCGGAGTATAGGCGAGAGTCATAACCAAGGGTTTAGAGGTTGGATTAGAGATAACGATACCTCGGGTGCGATCTAAGTGAACTGTAAAGCGAATCTAGCTAGCGTAGCTTGAGAGGGTGCGTCTAGTAAATTATCATAATTTCTTGAGAGGGATTTATTATAGCTGGAGAGTTCATGATTGATAGGGGCAACTAAGTCAAAGCTATAAGAAGCATACAACTAAGGAAATCAACAACGGGGGAAACCATTACCTTAGA
>MU682427.1:38940-65518 GCA_026770625.1 Nicotiana glauca
TCATGAAGAAAAGGTAATGTCAGTGACCTCTATATTAGAGTAAGTAGGTGAGTTGTGAATAATGTGTGGCACTTGTGAGTCAAATCTTGAGGTGAAGATGTTACGCTTTTGTGCTTAGTCTATTTGAAATACTCTTGGTGTGCTGCGTTAGGAGAATTGTTTAAAAAAGTCGTGTCTATAAAAAAAGAAGAAGTGTACTTTGATTGTCAAGCACGAGCAATGGTGTAAGTGTGGGGTGTTGATGATAGGCTATAATTACATATTTTAATCGATTATTACACTCTAATTTACTGCACTTTAGTTGAGTTTGCGCTTTAATCGCTAGTGTTTTGCACTAACAGTGTATTTTATGTCTTGTAGGAGTGATTCCGAGCTATATAGATGCTATGGAATGAATTCAAGTGATTTGGAGCTTTGAATTCTGAGTAAAATCCCAAGGAATTAATCCGGGATCGTATTCGGGGATCAAATTTGATAATTAAGTCCGAACGAAGACTTGAGGAGGCATGTTATGCACTGTCTAGTAAAATAGACATAACGTTTTTCTCATAAATCCAACTAGGCTCAACAATATATGGTTGGAAATCTTATGCAGAGGGCTACAACTTTCATGTTTTACGTTTTTCCAAATTCGAAAGGGAACAGGGTGAAAAACGCGGTCGAAACTGCGACCGCGGAACTGACCGCGGCAGAAAATCAGAGAGCTTGTTTGGCCGCGGTCTTACCGCATTTTGGCCGCGGCTGCACCGCTCCAGGTGTCAAAAAGAAGTCCTATTTTGTCCAGGACAAGGTTATTTCGGCCCTACACTATTCCGACTTGTATAAAAGGGGTCCTAAACCTATTTTGAAGAAGGGGGAGGGGATATATTCTGGACACAAATTAGACCTAAGGAGGCAAGAACACATTGAGAGCAAGGCGGGGAATTCTTGAACGAGTTTTTCCTTCCTCTTCCTATTTTTCATTGTTGGTTATGATTTTTAGTATTGTAGTTTTACTTACTATTATGAATAGCTAATTCGTTTTCTAGGGTTTTGGTGAAACCAGTTGGGGATGATTTGGTTGTTATATTAATATAGTATTGAATTGGTTGTTCATCTCTATTTGTTCAACTACGTTTTGATTGTGTTTAATTGAAATGATCCTCAATTAGACGTTCCTATTTATTATGTATTTGCTTGAGAGAGAGTGCATATTTAGGTAGTTATTTGAACAACATCACTCTCGAAGTATAGGCGAGAGTCATAACCGAGGGTTTAGAGGTTGGATTAGAGATAACGATACCTCGGATGCGATCTAAGTGAACTGTAAAGCGAATCTACCAAGCGTAACTTGAGAGAGTGCGTCTAGTAAATTATCACAATTGCTTGAAAGAGATTTATGATAGCTGGAGAGTTCATGATTGATAGAGGCAACTAAGTCAAAGCTATAAGAAACATACAACTAAGGAAACCAACAACGGGGGAAACCATTACCTTAGACCTTTATTCCAATTATTTACAATTCAAGCATAGTTAGTTTTCACCTGTTTATTTATTTTCAATCTTATATTCTTAGTGATATTAAACAGATACAACTAAGCCCTAGTTCTCTGTGGGATTCGACTACGAACTTTTAGACCGGATTATATTTGCAGTGACCGCTTATCCTTTTTAGGGCTAGAGTTGGGCGTGATCAACCATCTGCACATCTTTAGTCAAATGATGAGATCAGTGTAAATCTATCGATAGTGACACTAGGTTCAGGAAGCAAAGGAGCATCCTGCGCCTCTGGAAGCGCCCGATGCACCTCTGGAAGTGCAATATGCACCTCTAGAAAGATGTGCTCCTTTAGAGGAGTGTTTATCGCAAAAATTCTAATAACAATTAAATTTGATTATGAGGTTCTAAAAATATGTGATATATTTTTATGCTAGTTGTTAGGCAATGGATGTTATGTAAAATTTTATAAATCAGGATTACAACTTAGAGACGGTCTGATAGTCGAACCAAACGGTTGGAGATCGGGGGTCTCGATCTGTCATTTATAAGGCCTCGAGGTCGAGCTGTATGGCCAATTTGGAGTAGTCGAGAGGGAGATAACAGTTATGAGAGCTATGATGATGGCTCTTTATGATCAATAATAAGCAATAAATGAAGAACAATAAATAGAACCTAATGAATATAAGCAATAAATGAAGTAATGAACCCAAGAGAATATGTCAGAGAGTAGAGAGAATGTTCTTGTGTATTTAGTATTGAGCATCAATAACTTACAAAATGACAAGGGTCCTCTTTATATATGAGGGAGAATCCCAACATAGTACAAATGCATTAATTACAAAGATATGGGGCTAGTACAATCATTTAATGCCTTGATTCGTTTTTTGGACTAGTCCACTAGACTTGGCCAGTTATATGTATGCGCCTTAGGAACTTCACCTTGAGCAACCAAGACCACTAATTTATATTGCCTCGAAGTCGATCACTGAGAACCCTTGGAGTCGATCACTGAAAATCCTCGAGATGCCTTGAGGATCATAAAATCGAACTGTCAATTTATACCGTATATAAGGAGGCTCATGAGCCTCAACAGGAGCATCATGTGCCTCCAGAGGACGATTGCAACAATGCATACAAAAACAAACTAATATAACAAAACTGCAACAAAGCTAAAAAAAAATAATACAAATACATTAGCAGCTTTTTTTGCCTTAGCCCAATACTCTGTCTGTCGAAAATGTGCATCAATATAACGTGGAAAAATGATAGCGAACCATACCTAAATGTGAAAATGAGATAAATTAATCAGAAAAGTGTATGAATCCATTTAATTAATTAAATAGGAAATTAATTTAAAGATACATGTATTATTCATCAAATTGAATGCTAAATTTTTTGAAAAGATGCTCACGATTTGCACGTGCATCAATGTAAAAGTAATGCTAATTATAATATTCTTTGGACTTCTATGGTTTATTATGTTTCATTGAGGTAATGTTTCTGCGGATATTACTGCATCAATTTGTTTGTGTACTTGAATGTAACGACCCGGCCGGTCGTTACGTGAATTATAACCCTATTTTTTCCATTTCTGCCTCTTCATGTGTTATTTGGCGGTATTGTGTGGTATCAGGTTGGTTGGTTCGATTTCAGAGTAGTTTTAGAGAGGAATGAGACACTTAGTCTCTTATTTAGAATTTTAAGTTTGAAAAGTCAACCATATGTTGACTTATATGTATAAGATCTCAGATAGGAATTATGACTGTTCATTTAGCTATGTTAGGAGATTTTGCATTTAGGAGCATGTTCGGAGTGTATTTTGGAGGTTTGTGGTAGAATTATTCTTGAATTGGCAAAATTGGAAATTTGGCATTTTCCGGTCAGCAGTGGAAATCTTGATATCAGGATGGTAATGGAATTTCGAAAATTGGAGTAGGTCCGTAGTGTTATTTGTGACGTTGTGCAAAGTTTCAGGTCATTCGGAGGTGATTTGATAGCTTTCGACGTTGTTTGTGAAATTTGAGAGTATATAAGTTCTTATGATTGAATTCGAGGCTGATATAGTGTTTTGATATTATTTTGAGTGATATGAAGGCTCGACTATGTTTTAATGAGGTTATGGGATGTGTTGGCATATTTGGTTGAGGACCGGAGGGCCTCGGGTATGTTTCGGATGCCCAACGGGACATTTTTGGGCTTGAAAAATTAGTAAATTTTGTTGGTTTTTTGTTGCAGAAAAGTTGTTCTTCGCGATCGCGAAAGGGAGTTCGCGATCGCGTAATCTTAATTAGGGTAGAGATGGACTATTTCTATATGATCGCAAAGACGAGGTCGCGATCGCGTATGTGTGTGATGTAGTGCTTCGCGAACGCGTAGCCTTGGTTGCTTTCACATAGAAAGAAAGAGCCGGTGGAAGGGTAAAGTTATTGCTCTATGCGACCACGTGAAATAGGTCGCGATCGCACAGATTTGTGTGGCTTAGGTTCGCAAATGTGTGGAGGTTCACGCGTTCGCATAAGGTTAAATAAGGGGAAGCATTGTTTGTGCTTCGCGATCGCGTGTCTATTTCCGCGATCGCGACGGAGGCTTATGTGGGCAGAAATAAAAGACTCAAAAACGAGGGAGTCAATTTATAATTCCAAAATTAAATAGAGAGCTCGAGAGAAGGAAATTTTAGAGGGGATTTTGAGAGGAGTTATTGGGGTAATTGTTCTTCACTCAAATTTGGCTAAATTACATGATTGTGTCTTTATTTTTATTATCTAAATTGGGAATTTGGGGTGAAAACTGGGTAAAATGGAAGAAAATTGGAGAGTTGATTTTGGGATTTGAATGGACATTTGATGTCGGGTTTTGATGAATTTTATATGGGTAGACTCGTGAGTGAATGGGATTTTAGTTTCGTAATTTTTATTGAATTCTGAGATGTGGGTCCGGGGGCCAGCTTCAGACCAAATTTGGGATATTTGGTCTAATTTGATAATTTTCATGTGGAATTCATTCCTTTAGCGTATATTGATGATGATATACTGATTTTAGTTAGTTTCAGAGCATTTGTAGGCCGATTCGAGAGGCTAGGTCATCGCGAGTTAGAGTTTTGTCTAGTTCAAGGTAAGTAATGATGGTAAATCTTGTCCTGAGGGTATGAAACCCCGAATTTCACATTGTTTTTGCTATTTTGAAGTGATACACATTCTAGATGTCGAGGGTATGGCATGCACCGTTGGGGATTGTGATTTGTCCGTCCCGTAGCTACTATTAGGTTGTGTATTTGACTGGAAACTCTATGATACTTCCGTGTTTTAGAAAGAGTTTTTATAATCTGGGCTAAATGCCATAATTGGGCCTCGTCCTAAGCTGTTTAGTCCCTTAGGGGCCTTTTCGTATTATTTCCTCATTGTTTTGACTTAAAGTCTGTTCTCACTCATGTTATGTGTTATTGATTTTATAAACTCAATATTTATTATCCCGTTTTGATGCATAAAATGATATTTTGGGCTGGGCACCCTGTTTTTATTGATAGCCCGAGTGGCTTGAGATATTTATGACTGAGGAAGGCCGAGGGCCTGTAATTGTGAGGATATTTAGAGTATAGGGTGTGAGTTGTCCGTGCAGCACGTGTGTTGTCCATGTAGCATGTGAGTTGTCCATGCGTGTTATAGCGTTTGGGCTGTAGGAGCCCCTCCGGAGTTTGTACACCCCCAGTGAGCGCGGGTACCCTGAGTGAATGATATGTCTTATACCTGATGGGCGTTTATTATATATGTTAGCACGAGGGGTTGTTTATGATTTTTATAAGTTTTACTCAATGCTGCCTTGAACCTTTGTTGAAACTGCTGAAAAATACCTGTAAATGATTTTTACCGAAATTGGATTTCAAACGTGGTGATTTGACTCAGCTACTGAATTGAAAGTATGTTATACTTACTAAGATATCATGATGTGGATATTTTGTGTTTATTACTGCTTAGTTTTTATTTACCTTTATTACTTACTTAGTTGGCGTACTCACATTACTCCCTGCACCTTGTGTGCAGATCCAGGTGTTGCCAGACGTGCTAGCGGTTGTTGATCTTTATCCGTTGCAGATATTCATAGTAAGGAAGGATAGTTGCATGGCGATCGCAGCCTTGCTCTTCTCCCTCCTATCTTCCTTTAGACTTTATTAGTTGTTGTTTTCCTGACTGTATAAGTCTTAGTTGTTTTCGGAAAGACCTTGATAGATGCTCGTAACTTATGACACCTCGATGTCAGACTTTTGTTTCTTTTCGCACTTGTTATTCAGACTTATGATATAAGTTTTTTTTAATTTAATTAACAGCTTTGAGGAATATTATCTTTGAAAAAACAATCTGGTTGTTTTGATGGAATAGTTGGCTTTCCTAGTTCCACGTTAGGCTCCATCACGACCTTGTAGATTTAGGTATTGACATTGAATTTGCCTCAATTTTAGATTATGTATTAAAACGATTAATGACAAGTTTGATTTTTACTCTAATTGTTTCTAAAATAAACAATAAAACTAAAATCATAACGAGAATTTGGAAAGTTGAAACGACTTATCACCATCCAGCCAAGGATGCAATCATGGTGATACATGTGGATGTAAGGAAGACCTCGTATGAGTATTCCGTCATCAAACTCGTCACCACATACAGTACATTCAACATCGTCTGCACATGTCTCATCGAATGATGAGATCAGTTGAAATGTGTCGAGAATGACACTAGGCTCAGGAAGCGGAAGAGCATCCTGCGCCTCTGAAAACGCATGGTGCTCCTATGGAAGCGCAATATGCGCCTCTAGAAAGATGTGCCCTCTAGAGGAGGCTCATGAGCCGCAAGAGGATCATCATGTGCCTCCACGAGAGCATCGTGTGCCTCCTCAGGATGATTGCAAAAATGCATACAAAAACAAACTAATATAACAAAAACTACAACCGAGAAAAAAATAGTATAAACCCAATGGCGGCATTTTGCCATAGCCCAATACTCTGTCTGTCCAAATTGTGCATCAATATGACGTGAAAAAATGATAGCGAGCCATAACTAAATGTGAAAATAAAATAAATTAATTGGAAAAGTGTATGACTAAATTTAATTAATTAAATAGGAAATTAAATAAAAGATACATGTAATGTTCATAAAATTTAATACTATAAATTTTAAAAAGATGCACACAATTTGCACGGGCATCAATGTGAAAACAACGCTAATAATAATATTCTTTTGTCTTCTATGACTTTTCATATTTCATTGAGGCAAAGATTCTGCAGACAGATTACTGCATCAATTGGTTTGTGTACTTGAATGTAACGACCCGGCTGGTCGTTTCGTGAATTATAGCCCCGTTTCCCCTATTTCTGCTTCTTTATGTGTTGTTCAATGGTATTGTGTGGTATCGGGCTGGTTGGTTCGGGTTCGGAGTTGCTTTGGAGAGGAATGATACACTTATCTCTTATTTAGAAGTTTAAGATTGAAAAGTCAACCAGATGTTGACTTATGTGTAGAAGATATCGGATGTGAATTATGATGGTACAGTTAGCTCCGTTAGGTGATTTTGGACTTAAGAGCGTGTTCGGAGTGTAATTTGGAGGTTAGTGGTAGAATTAGGCTTGAATTGGCGAAATTGGAAATTTGGTGTTTTTCGGTCGGTAATGAAAATCTTGATATCAGGATGGGAATGGAATTCTGAAAATTGGATTAGGTCTATAGTGTTATTTTTGACGTGTGTGTAATATTTCAGGTTATTCGGAGGTGATTTGATAGGTTTCCGCATCGTTTGTGAAATTTGCGAGTTTATAAGTTCTTGTGCTTGAATCCGAGGTTGATTTAGTATTTTGATGTTGTTTTGAGTGATTTGAAGGCTCGACTAAGTTTGAATGAGGTTATGGGATATTTTTGCATGTTTGGTTGAGGTCTCGAGGGCTTCGGGTGTGTTTCGGATGCCCAACGGGACATTTTTGGACTTGAAAAGTTTGTAGATTTTGCTGGTTTTCTGTTGCAGAAAAGTTGTTCTTCGCGATCGCGAAAGGGAGTTCGCGATCGCGTAAGCTTAATTAGGGTAGAGATGGACTATTTCTATGTGATCGCAAAGACGAGGTCGCGATCGCGTATGTATTTGATGTTGGTCTTCGTCTTAGGTAGATTAAACACTAGAATTTAGGTAAAATCAAGGGGTTAGAGCAAAACCAAGGGTTTTAATAAAAATTAAATTTAACCACGAAATTTGTTATGTGATAAATTAAAAATCATATATTATTGATCCTTAGGTTATAGAGAACAACTTCCTTTGAAAAATTTCAGAATCCGGGCACGTGGGCCCGGGGTCAGATTTTAGGAAATTTGTGTTAAAGGTTGGAAAATTACTTAAATCGCTAGAATTCGATCTTGTGAGTTTATGTTGACTAGTTCCTACCTTATTTAACTAGTTTGGGATCCTTCGGCTCCGAATTGAGGGCTTGGGTTCGTTCTTGGTGTTGGAAGTGCACTAGGTGACGAGAGTCCGTGTGTAACTACTACTATGTTATGTCCAGGTAGTCTAGGACCCAAAGACATGCTCTATGTGATATTCTTGTAAATCTATGTTAATTCGGGATCGTATAAATAATGTTGAAAAGAGTAAATGTGATTAGTAAGAGGGACATTATCTTTCTTGGCCTTTTAAAAGAGAAATTGATTATTTTGTGAGTAACTGCTTCCCAGATATACAGTATTGTCTGCCTATTGTTGTGTTATTTCTATTTGACCACATCGCATGGTTGATTCGCGAGCGGAGTAATACATGCATCTAAGGTTCGTGCCATTCGACCCTTGGCAGTGCACAATTTACTTTTATGTTAGATCAGGCCGTACGACCCTCGACATTTCTTGCGCATGTTTTACTTAGTATTTTTCTGTGGACTGAACTTCATATATGTCTTGAAAAGGAAAACGGGTAACTATGATATTACCTGGAAAAAGAATTACAATTTCTTGCCATGGAATGTTAATTAATTGTACTGTCCATGCTTAGTATAAATTCTTTCTCATATTATTTGACCCTAGTAAGTATCAAGTCGACCTCTTGTCTCTACTTCTTCGAGATTAGATGGGATACTTACTAGGTACATATTGTTTATGTACTCATACTACACTTATGTACTTAATTGTACAGGATCTAAGGCAGGTGTATCTGGCTATCAGTCTGGTGAGCATCCCTGAGCGGATTTCGAGGCTTCTACGGTAAGCTGCTTCCCTTTCCATGTTGTCCAGCAGCCAAGTTCTCTCTTGTGTATTTTTGCTGTCTATTCTGTTCGGACAGTAGGATATTATGATTCTTTTGTATATTCTACTAGTTGCCCACAACTTGTGATACCATGTGTTGGCACACACATTAGTAGACTGTATTATTTTTGGGGTTGTATGATTATTTTTGGCTTTACCGATCATTTCTGATTTTATTTTAACTTAAGGAATCATTGAAACTATTTTGGGTGAAAGTAAATGAGAGATTATTTAGTATTTTCCGTGTTGGCTTGCCCGGGGATAGTGTTGGGCGCCATCATGACCTTTTGTGGAAATAGGTCATGACAAAATAATATTAGAGCACTACGTTCACGTAGGTTTGACAAGTCATGGCCAAACCTAATAGAATCTTGTGGATCGGTACGGAGATGTCTGTATTTATCTTCGAGAGGCTATAAGGTGTTAGGAAAACTACTCTTTATTCATTTCCTATCGTGCAATGGTTGGTATACTAAATTTCCCTCTTCTATTCTCTTATAGATGGTGAGGACACACACGACTGATGTTATAGACCTGGGCGGAGCTGCTCCCCCCCGTTGTTAGAGGCCGAGGCAGAGGCTGGGGGAAGGCACCTGCTCGTGGTAGGGGACGAGGGCATCCCAGAGTTATCCCAGTAGTACCACCAACAGATCTCGCAAGAGATCCTATTATCGAGGAGTAGGGCGAGGTGTCCACAGCTGAGCCTCCTCCGGTGGACTTTATGACATCACCGGTATTCTAGGAGGTCATGGGCCGTGTGCTACAGTTCATGGATTCTATGACTCAGGCTGGTTTATTTCCAACAGATCCAACTATATCGCAGGCAGGAGGGGTAGCACATACCCCTACTTCTCGGACTCCTGGACATGCAGCTGCAGTGTATCAGACTCCGGGTGCACTACCCGTAGATTGCTGCAGTTGTGCCCCAGCTCAGACCAGCTGCGGACGGTGACCCACAGAAGTTATTGGATTGATGGACTAGACTTCACCAGCCTATCTTCGGGGGTGATCGTCATGAGGATGCCCATGATTTCATTGATAGGTGTAGGGACAGACTGCACAACATGGGGATATTAGAGTCGCATGGAGTTGACTTCACTACTTTTCAGTTGGAGGGAAGGGCCTGTAGATAGTGGCAGTCCTATGTTCTTGGCCGGCTAGCAGGTTCTCCTCCGGTCCCCTCACCTGGGGTCATTTCACCCAGTTATTCTTGGATAGGTATATTCCACCCTCTGAGAGGGAAGAGCTACGGTATCAATTTAAGCATCTTGAGCAGGGTCAGATGTTTGTGACCGATTATGAGGCAAGGTTCTCTGAGTTGTCTCGTCATGCACTCATGATACTTTCCACAGATGCAGAGAGAGTGCGGTGATTTTTTGAGGGGTTGCACTCCTGTATTCGAGCTAGCATAACCCGAGAGGTGGATATGGGTACTGAGTATCAGCCAGTAGTAGAGATTGCTCGCAGGATTGATGGGTATCACCAGAGGGGTAGAGATCAGATTCAACAGGATAAGAGGACCCGATTTTCAGGAGTGTTCAGAGGTGCCCCAGCTAGGGGTAAAGGCCACTTCGGGAGGGGCCAGCCTAGTAGACCCCCATATTTAGCACCGCCCCTTCCACGAGGTACTCCGGTGAGGCCTTATTTCAATGCAATGCCAGAGAGTTATTACTGCCCACCAGCTATTCAAGGTTCCTTCGACGGGTATTTTGATTATCAGGGTTCTTCCAGTGCTCACTTCAGTGTCGTGCCAGAGAGTTTATATTGCCCACTAGCCATTCAGGGTTCTTCTAGTGGGTATTCGAGTCAGTAGGCTCAGACTTCAGGGCAACAGGCTGTGGCGCCAAGAGGGTGCTACAAGTGTGGAGATCCGGGTCATATAAAGAGGACCTGCCCCAGACTTCGGTGCAAGGCAGTACAACAGGGTCAGCAGCCTATGATTTCAGCACCAGTTGCCCAACCGTCTAGAGGTGGAGGGAAGACTGGCAGAGGCTGTCCTAGAGGTAGAGGCCATACATGGAGGGGTCAGCCAGCTACTGCCCAGTTAGGCGAGGGCCAGCTAGCCGACGCTCCAGCCAGAATCTACGCCCTTCCGGCCAGGCCAGATGCATTGGCCTCAGATGCCGTCATCACAAGTATTATTACCATTTGAAATAGAGATGCTTTAGTATTATTTGATCCAGGGTCTACTTATTTATATGTTTCATCTCTGTTTGCTCGTTTCCTGGTTATTTCTCCTGAGATGTTGGGCACTTCTATTCATGTGTCCACTCCTGTGGGTAATTCTGTGGTAGTAGATTGGATCTACCAGTGCTGTGTGGTCACATTTTGTGGTTTCGAGACTAGAGCAGATCTCTTATTGCTTGACATGATCGACTTTAAAGTCATCCTGGGCATGGATTGGTTGTATCCATATCACGCCGTCCTAGATTTTCATGACAAGACTATTTCATTAGCGATGCTAGGGTTACCGAGGTTGGAGTAGAAGGGTTCCACAGTTGATACATCTAGTCGGGTTATTTCTTTCCTGAAGGCTCGGCATATGGTCAAGAAGGGGTGTTTGGCTAATCTGGCTTATGTTCGGGACACCACCATAGAGTCTCCGACAATTGATTCAGTTTTAGTGGTTCGATAGTTCGCCGATGTGTTTCCTTCTGATCTTCCTGGCATGCCACCAGATCGTGATATTGATTTTTGTATTGATTTGGCTCCAGGCTCCTAGACTATATCTATTACACCTTACCGTACGGCTCCTAAAGAGTTGAAGGAATTGAAGGAACAACTTGAGGAGTTGTTAGCGAAGGGGTTTGTTAGGCCCAGTGTATCGCCTTGGGATGCACCAGTGTTATTTGTGAAGAAGAAGGGTGGGACTATGAGAATGTGCATTGATTACCTCCAGTTGAATAAATTCACTGTCAAGAACAAGTATCTGTTGCCTCGTATCGATGATTTGTTCGACCAGTTGCAGGGTGCCAAGGTGTTCTCTAAGATCGACTGGAGGTTAGGGTATTATCAGCTGAAGATTCGAGACTCAGATGTTCTAAAGACTGTGTTCCAGACTAGATATGGCCATTATGAGTTTTTGGTGATGTCCTTTGGCTTGACTAATTCCCCAGCAGCATTTATGGACTTTATGAACAGGGTATTCAGGCCTTATATTGATTCATTTGTCATCGTCTTCATTGATGACATCTTGATATACTTACGTAGCCTAGGGGAGCACGAGCAGCATTTGAGAGTAGTGCTTTAGACCTTGCGAGAGTAGAGGCTATATGCTAAGTTCTCCAAGTGTGAGTTTTGGCTAGAGTCAGTGTCATTCTTGGGGAATGTTGTGTCAAGAGAGGGTATTAAGGTGGATCCCAAAAAGATTGAGGCAGTTCAAAGTTGGCCACATCCTACTTTAGTGACCGAGATCAGGAGTTTCCTAGGGTTAGCAGGTTATTACAGACGATTTGTGCAGGGATTTTCTTCTATTGCATCTCCTCTGACTAGATTGACCCAGAAGGGTTCTCCTTTCCATTGGTCCGATGATTGTGAGGAGAGCTTTAAGAATCTCAAGATAGCTTTGACTACGAAACAGGTTCTTGTATCGCCTTTCGGTTCAGGGATGTATTCGGTATATTGTGACGCTGCACACATTGGCTTGGGATGTGTATTGATGTAGGAGGGGAGAGTTATTGCATATTGTTGGCCCAAGTAAAGGTTAGTTTTGAAGGCTGACAGAGGAACTCAGGTATGAACCAGGTCCATCACTCATGTGCATAGAAACGGGCAGATTCGAGCATGTGGGTTTCACGTGAAGGAGATAAGCTTAACTTGGTGTATTTAATATCTCCTGATCGAAAAGGTTGCATAATTGATAAGGAGAAGGAGTCCTTAGTCAAAGAGAACACAATTCAAGATAGGGAAGGAGTTGGAAGTTGAAATCAACTCGAACTCTTCCACCAAGAAAGAGTTGCATCAGAACTTTAGTTATTTCTTCATCTACTAACTTTATAAATTGCAGGATGTTATCACATTAAAGTGTTGCACAAAAATGCAGAAGTTAAACATGAATTAGAAGCAAAATAGCAAGGCTTTTTGCAAGCAATTCGTGTGTGATTCAAGTGTGCAACCTGAAGCTACATGAACCAGATTGAAGAACCAGCTCCATAAAGAGTTTTATGTGTCTTTCCTTATTTCTAGTTCAATTGTTGTAGATGTTTTAATATTGTACCTTTCAGCTTTATCTAGAAGCAATTGTAATAGGTATTTTTTGAGTATTCAAGTTAGAGTTAACTTGAAGTTGTCGCAACAGTTAGCGGCTGGTTGCTACAATGGGATTAGAGTTAATCCTTAGGTTTACAAAGAGTTTTGTAAATGCAGTAACAAAACTAGGAAGAAAGATCTAAAGAAATTGACTCTCCTATTGCAATATCCAAGAAATTGGATATAGGTGAACCTGGTTCATCTGTTGATCAGAAGTTGTATAGGGGCAAATCCAAAAGAGTCTCACTTGACTGCTGTCAAGAGGATACTGAGATATCTGAAAGGAACCACTGATCTGTGCCTTTGGTATCCTAAAGGTAGTAATTTTGATCTAGTAGGATATACTGATGCTGATTATGCAGGTTTCCTAGTGTAGGAAGAGCACCTCAGGTATGGCACACTTCCTTGGTTCATGTCTTGTGCCATGGGCTACCAAAAGCAAAATTCAATGGCATTATCTACTGCTAAAGCTGAGTAAGTTGCTGCTGCTTCATGTTGTGCTCAATTGTTGTGAATCAAACAACCATTATTGAACTTTGAAATTGATGTTAGTTGCATCCCTATTTTTTGTGTTAACACTAGTGCTATTAGTATGACAAAGAAACCAGTTCATCATAAGAGAACTAAGCACATAGATGTTAGACACCATTTTTTTTTGGGACAACTATGAGAAAGGCTTGATCACTGTGGAATTTTGTACTACTGACAAGCAAATTGCTGACATCTTTACAAAAGCCTTAAGTAGAGATCACTTTTAGAGGAACATGCTGGAATTAGGGATGATTAAGATCACCTAAAAGGACTAGTTCAAGTTTAAACAAAAAAAATGAAAAAAATTGAAAAACAAATTTTGGTTAGAAAGTCAGTAAATTGTATAATTAGATTAAATCTTGCTCAGTCTCTTACTTTTCATAGTATACTCTTGTGCCATGTATTAAAATGACTCATTAATCACTAATGGTATTTTCTCTATTTTGACAAATTTAGACTCGCACAAGAGAATTATCAGTGAAGAACTTGGTTTATCAAGGTAACACGATATGTTTTCTGCACTCTACATAATTTGAAATAACTATATTTGGATCATGAGCAGAGTCCTACCAAATACAAAAATCCTTTTGGACTTATCCGTTACAAGTGAACCAGTCCCGTTCAAAAGAGTCCCAACCTAATGGAAGTACCTAGATTCTAGGGATACACTCCAACGTCTCTTAAAAACTGAATTTTAGTTTGATGAAACTTCTAAGAGTCTGAAAAGCTGTAGTTACCCCATCAATTATTCCTCTGTATATTGATCAGCTTTAGTGTATTTCTTACTTCATCTCTCTCATTCCGTCAAAAAACTCATATTCTTCTTTCATCTTCCAGACACAATCTAATTCTCTTCTTTTCCATACCCTAGCCTAGATATGTCAAACACCTCTGAAAATCCTTCATCACCACCACAGGAAACCATTTCCACATCTTTTACCATTGCTTCAACCATACCAATCTATAAGAAAAGTAGAGTAAATATGTTGGCTCGTAAGATTGTCACTAAAGGAGAGTAGATCAAGAAAATAAACAAGCAATTGAAAGCAGGTAGGGAAGGAGAATCATAGAAATCTGAAGATTCATTTAAGTCTGCTACTAAGGGGGAAGAAAGTAGGTATTCCGAAACTGAATATGTATCTTTTGATTCTAAAGTTACTCCTGACTATAAGTGTCAAACAGGCCGATTTAACTCGTTACCGGACCGGCCCAGATCGGTACAAACCGGAACCGGACCGACCCGATTTATAAGGGGCTGGGTGGGCTGGGTAGAGGGGTTAGGCCGGGTTTGGGTGGGTTTTGTTTTAGATCCGATTAACCGGACCCGACTAACCCGGTTGGCATGAACAGTGCCCAAACCGGTTAGCCCGACCCGGAACAGGCCCGGTTCAACGTTCAAAATTTTTTTTTTGATTTTTTAATTACAAATGGGGCCCACTATCCGTTGGAGGGCCAGAATATATCCGTTGGCCAACGGATTTTTTGCAAAAATGGCCATTTTTTATTTAATTTTTTGTTTTTAACAATTTACAAAATTAACCTTTTTAAAATCTATAAATACCCTCCCTCCCTTCTTCATTTCTTCACTCAAATTTCATATCTCAATCTCAATTCTCTCATTCTCAATTTCTCTCATTCTTGAATTTGCAAGATTTCATCTTCTAATTTTATAATTTTTATTTGGCTCTCCTTTCGTGAATTTAATTTATCGAAATTTGTCATTCGGAATTTGAAGTTTGAAGTTCAAAATTGATATACTTGCTTGACGTTTGTTCGTGGTAACACCGAAATTGTGTAGTCAAGTGCTCAATTTATTGTCCAATTCGGTGCACTCCCTCCAACTCTTTCTCTTCTTTAATATTTTAATTGCATATTTATTTTTTGGTTATACTTTAACTTTTACAATATGTTTAATGCAGCTAAAAGAGCTTGTAGAAAAGTTACTAGTAGGGGAAATAAAAAAAGAGATAGTTCTTCAGCATCTGGTAGTAATAGTACCCCAATTTCTCTTATTCCCGAAACATCGCCTAATGATAATATAGATTATGAATAATTACAAGAAGATTTTGGAATAGAAGATAATGAATTAGGAATGGAAGATGAGATACCAAATACACCTACTAGTGCTGGAGTTGCTAGTGTTGGAGTTGCTACAAGGGGTGGTGGTCGTGGCACTAGTAGTAGACCTCCTGTGGCTCCGAGTACTAATCGTAGAAAAAGAAGTAAGGTTTGGAATTTTTTTGAAATAATTGAAGGTACTGATAGAGTTAGATGCAAACTTTGTAAAGGTGATTTTAAACATTTGACTGGAGGAAATTTAGGGGGAACTGGAACGCTTAGTAGACATATGAGAATTTCACATCCCATAGAATGGGGCTGTGATGGTGATGATACTCAAGCAACTATTAACCCTACTACTGGAGGATTAATTAAATATGATAAAATGAAGGATCGTGAGGAGTTAGCAAAAATGATTGCTTTAGGTTGTCTACCTTTCTCTTTTGCTTCTTCGTCCTATTTTATTATGTATATTCAAAGGATTTACAATCCTTTATTTAAAGGTATCCCTAGAAGTACTTGTAGAGCTGATATCTTTAGACTTCATAGACAATATAAAACATATTTAAGTTATTTGTTTAGCCACCTTCTTTGTAGAGTTTCTCTAACTTTTGATATTGGCCATGCTGTTAAGGGACGTGATTATTTGACTATTACATGCCATTGGATTGATGATAGTACTTGTATGCAAAAACGTATTATCGCATTTAGATATGATGAAGATCAGAGTCATACTGCTGCCTTTATAAGTACTACTATTTGTGAAGTTGTTGAATTTTATAATCTCAACCAAAAAGTATTGTGTATGTCTTTTGATAATGCTTCTAACAACAATGCCGCAATTTCATTATTAAAAATGCATTTGCAACCACCTCTTACTGAAATTTTTCATGTTAGGTGTGCATGTCATGTTATAATTTAATTGTTAAAAGTGGTCTTGATTTATTTTCAAATGAGATAACTCATGTTAGAAGAGCAGTTGGTGTTATTCAAGGAAAAAATAGACAATCTAGAATAAAGGAATTTAAGAATAAGTGTATCCAATATAACCTTCAATCCCGATTCATGCCAGATGAAATTATTACTAGATGGAACTATACATATATATTTTTAAAAGTTTGTTGCAAATATAGATTCCCAATAACTGAAGTTGCTAATGCGCATTGTACTGATCCAAGCCGTATGTTAACAACTTCTACTTGGGAGGTAATTAATGATGTTGTTAAATTTTTACATAAATTTTATATAGCTACTGTTGAGTTTTCTGGAGCTTATTACCCTACTATTACTATGACTTTAGTACATATAGCGGAAATTTCTTTTCTACTCTTTGAATTTAGAAAGAAAGAAAATTACAAATATGTTGTAGAAAAAATGCAAGCAAAATTAAAAAATATTTCTTTCCAATTCCTTCGATTTACTTAATTGGTGCTGTTTTAAATCCTTCTATTAAAATGTCTGATTGTCACCAGTTAATGAAAGTTTTATATACTTATATGGAGATTGGAGAAACTGAAACTCCAAATTTATATGTTTCTATGAACAAGCTAAATGATAATTTACAGCAATTATATAATTATTATGTTAATGTAATTGATAATGCTGCTTCTACTGTAGGCAATGTTAATCCTACTATGCAATGTAGCACTTCTGCTACTGTGAATGACGAAGAAGGCTTTGATGATAGTTTTAATATTTTTTCTACATTTTCTAACACTCAAACAAGTTGCAGGAACATTGATGAACTTCAATTCTACTTGCAGAAGAAAAAGAAGCCTCGTACAAAGGATTTTTCTCCGTTGGGATGGTGGAAAGAGAATGGAAAGCAGTTTCCTGTTCTTTTCGCAATGGCTCGGGACGTGCTGAATGTGCCAATTTCAACTGTTGCATCGGAGAGTGCATTTAGCCAAGCAAGACAACAACTTAGAGACACCCGTCACTCATTGGAAAGCAATGCTTTGGAAGTGTTAGTATGCTTCAGAGATTGGATTAGATCGGAAAGAAGAAATCAAGGACATGAAGATGTTGATAGCCCAGAAGACGAAGAACTTGGAGATATATTAACACATGGTAACCCATCCGAATTTAACACTCCAGAAGAAGGCTAATCGGTTCATATTGATTATGAGGAACTTAGTAGGGCAATGCAAAACCTTTGAATTTACTTGTTAACAATCTAAACATTTGAATTTGTAAGTTTGAAATTTGAATTATGAAATAAAAGTAGCACTTGCATTAAGTGCAATTTTTTCTCATCTACCTTGTATTCTTTAAATTAATACAAAGTATTAATATAACTTACAAATTACAATAGTTATACAAAATTCCAAAAAAAAAAATTAAAAATATAGTAAACCCGGCCCGGCCCGTATAACCCGTAACCCGTAACCCGTACGGTTCAATTTTTACCCGAATGAACCCCAACCCATTAAACCCGTTAATACATAACCCGTACGGGTTCAATTTCCACGGGCCCGGCCCGGCCCGGCCCACCCGCTTAACACCCATACTCCTGACACAATTTCTGAAGTTGCTGCAAATTTAGAGAATGGATTTGTACAGGTAGGATCTATAGCAGGTGTTGAGACTACAGAATGTGGATAAGTTGGTGGTAAAAATAAAAAGGAAGAGAAAAAGAGAGCAAGGGTGCTAGGAGTAATGTGAGGGGAAAGGGTACAAGAGTGGCTGATTCTTCACCCACTCCTATTGGTCTAACAAAAGAAACTGAGGCAATAGTTGTTTGGGGAGAGGAATTTATTGAAATAGAAGAGAGTGTGAGAAAAACAGGAGGAAGTGGGTCTGGCGAAGCTGCTGAGGGGTTGGTTCAACTTAAAAAAAAATCTAGATGAACCTGTTCCATCTGAACAGGAAACCCTCGCGAACCTACTGATAGAGTTATCAATGGCACCAAAACTCATGCCATTCCTTATGGTTTCACTCTCACAATTGTGCTTGCACATTTCAAGGTACCTATGAAGAAGTGCAGGTAATACTCTGCTTGCTTGCAATTATGAAGTCAAAGTCATTCTTAGTGAACCTGTTTTATCTAAAAAGACACCTATCAATAGCAAATCCAGAGTCTTGGTACAGGAGAGTGAGGCAAAGGATATTGAGATAGAAAGGCTGAAGACACGATTGGTTGAGGCAGAATATGAGAGAGATGTTCTCAGAACTAAACTTGCAAGGGAAAAGGAGAAGAATGATGGAATTCTTCAAGACATGCTGAAACTTCTGCAAGCAAATAACCCAGCCCCTACCTCTTCCAAGCCTTAATCCTAGCCTAGTGTAGATAAACCAGTGACCCAGTTCGGGACGTTTTGTTTCTTTTGCTCACGTTTTCAGTATTTTTATTTCTTCTTATACTTTGTGGTATAATCTTATCAATCATCAATGAAATTCACTGTTTTTGCTCTAACTATTTGTTTATATTTCTTTGATGGTTGAAATGTTTAGTTTGATCTATGATGATTAATCCATGTTTGCATTTGAAGTAGCCCCAGTGGCCATGAGTAAGTTTTAAAATCTAGTTATCTCACATTTTTATGCAAGTTTTTGATGATGCCAAAAGGGGGAAAAAGGTTGTGCTTTGAACAAGTGATGTTTACACTTTGAACAGTGATAGTAATATTTATAACCTAATATACCTGGTCCTTGATGATAAATGATAAAAAGAAAAAATATTTCTAATATTGTGTTGATGTTGAGCTGAGTTGAAACATGGCCTAAGCTTATGAAAAGCACAAAAGGGGTAATTTGTTGGCCCAAGTAAAGGTTAGTTTTGAAGACTGACAAAGGAACTCAGGATGAACCAGGTCCATCACTCAGGTGCACAGAAACGGGCAGATTTGAGCATGTCGGTTTCATGTGAAGGAGATAAGCTTAACTTGGTGTATTTAATATCTCCTGATCAAAAAGGTTGCATAATTGATAAGGAGAAGGAGTCCTTAGTCAAAGAGAACACAATTCAAGATAGGGAAGGAGTTGGAAGTTGAAATCAACTCGAACTCTTCCACCAAGGAAGAGTTGCATCAGAACTCTAGTTATTTCTTCATCTAATAACTCTATAAATTGCAGGATGTTATCACATTAAAGTGTTGCACAAAAATGCAGAAGTTAAACATGAATTGGAAGCAAAATAGCAAGGCTTTTTGCAAGCAATTCGTGTGTGATTCAAGTGCGCAACCTGAAGCTATATGAACCAGATTGAAGAACCAGCTCCATAAAGAGTTTTATGTGTCTTTCTTTATTTCTAGTTCAATTGTAGTAGATGTTTTAATATTGTACCTTTCAGCTTTATCTAGAAGCAATTGTAATAGGTATTTTGAGTATTCAAGTTAGAGTTAACTTGAAATTGTCGCAACAGTTAGAGGCTGGTTGCTACAACAGGATTAGAGTTAATCCTTAGGTTTACAAAGAGTTTTGTAAATGCAGTTTTGGCTCGGTGATTTTAGTGGAAGTTTGGGAAAATCCTACTGAGTAGTAGGTCGTGGTTTTTTCACCTTTTGAGCCTGGTGTTTTCCACGTAAAATATCTGTGTTATTTATTTTATGTACTTTTAATTCCGCAAACAGTAGTAGTAAGTACACCTAGAAGAACCAGGTTCTTCCAGAAACATTTTAAGCAAAAATTGGGTACCACACAAATCACCCCCCTCTTATGTGGTATTGACATTTACAACATCACATATGCTTCGTTTCAGCTGAAGGTTCATGAGACGAATCACCCTGTGCACAACCTAGAGTTGGCCACGATTATTCTTGCTCTCAAGATATGGAGGCATTCTCTGTATGGGGTGTCATGTGATGTTTATACTGATCATCGCAGCTTACAACATTTGTTCAAGTAGAGGGATCTTAATTTGAGGCATCGTAGGTGGCTTGAGTTACTGAAGGATTACGACATCACCATTCTTTATCATCCGGGCAAGGCAAAAGTGATCACGGATGCCTTAAGCAGGAAGGCACAGAGTATGGGTAGCTTGGCATTTATTCCAGTACAGGAGAGGCCACTAGCTTTGGACATTCACTCCTTGGCTAACAGACTTGTGAGGTTAGATATTTCAGAGCCTAGCCGAGTTCCTACGTGTGTTGTTGCTCATTCTTTATTATTGGGGCAGATCAAGGCCAGCAATTTGTTGATCCACATCTGGCGGTTCTCAGAGAGACAGTACTTCAGGGAGGTGCCAAGGAGGTTACTATTGGCAAGGATGGTATTTTATGACACCTGGGTCGTTTATGTATTCCTAATGTTGATGGTCTGAGGGAGAGGATTCTAGAGGAGGCACACAATTCGCGTTATTCCATTCACCCGGGAGCTACGAAGATGTATCGTGACTTGAGGCAGCATTATTGGTGGCGGAGGATGAAGAAAGACATAGTGCAGTATATGGCTAGGTATTTGAATTGCCAGCAGGTCAAGTATGAACACCATATGTCGGGTGGCCTACTCCAGCAGATTCCTATATCGGAGTGGAAGTGGGAGTGCATTACCATGGATTTCGTAGTTGGGTTGCCCCGAACTTTATGGAAGTTTTATTTAGTGTGGTTCATTGTTGATAGGTTGACCAAGTAGGCCCACTTTATTCCAGTGGCGACTACTTATACAACAAAGAGGTATGCTCAAATCCACATTCGGGAGATAGTCCGGATGCACGGTTTGCCTATTTCCATCATCTCAGAAAGGGGCCCTCAGTTCACTTCCCATTTCTGGAGAGCTGTTTAGAGTGAGTTGGGGACCTGTGTAGAGCTCAGCATAGCATTCCATCCTGAGACCGACGGGCAGGCAGAGCAGATAGTTCAGATTTTGGAGGACATACTCAGAGCATGTGTGTTGACTTTGGAGGGTAGTGAGATCAGTTCTTGCCCTTGGCGGAGGTTGCGTACAACAACGACTACCAGTCCTGCATAGAGATGGCTCCATACGAGGCTTTATATGTTCGACGTTGTCGTTCTCCTATCGGGTGGTTTGAACCCGGTGAGGCTAAGTTATATGGTACAAATTTGGTACAGGATGCCTTAGATAAGGTAAAGTTGATTCAAGAAAGGCTTTGCATAGCTCAGTTAAGACAGAAGAGATACGCGGACCAGAAGGCGCGTGATGTATCATTCATGGTTGGCTAGAAGGTTCTCTTGAAAGTCTCGCCAATGAAAGGCATTATGAGGTTCAGGAAGAAGGACAAGTTGAGTCCTAGGTTTATTGGCCCCTTTGGGGAGGTTGCTTATGAGCTTGCTTTGGCCCCCAGCTTATTGGGAGTTCATCCGATTTTTCATGTATCGATGCTTCAGAAGTATCATGCCGACTTATCCCATGTGTTGGAATTTAGTACTATTCAGCTGGATGAGAGTTTGGGTTATGAGGAGGAGCCAATTGCCATTATTGATAGACAAGATCGCCAGTTGAGGTCTAAGAGAATTTTTGCGGTGACGGTCCATTGGATGGGCCAACCAGTTGAGGAAGCGACCTGGGAGTCCGATGAGGACATGCAGAGCAAATATCCACATTTATTCAGCAGCTCAGATACTTTTCTATGTCCGTTCAAGGACAAACGTTTGTTTAAGAGGTGGAGAATGTAACGACCTGACTGGTTGTTTTGCTTTTTAGAACCCCGTTCCCTTAAATAAAACTCTCTGTGCTTGCTTTAACTAATTTATGACTTGCGGGGACGGTTGATTCGGGATTTGGAAGAGTCTGGAGTGAAATATGCCCATTTGATTCCTTAGGATTATCTTAAAAGGCTAAGTTTGACATTGGTCAATATTTTGAGCAAACGGACCCGAATTCATGATTTGTCGATCCTGGAGGATCCGTAGGAAAATATGGGACCTGGGCATCTGCCCGGAATTGAATTCTGAGGTCCCAAGTCCGGGTAATGAATTTTATTAGAAATTGTTAATATGGAGTTTTAAGGATTTAAAGAAACTAATTAATGATTGATCCCATGGGTATCGGGCTCGTATGTTGGTTTTGGAGCCCGATATAGGTCCGATATAACATTTAAGACTTGCTTAGAAAATTTGGTATCAATTCGAGTAGTTTAAGGGTATTTTTGCTCGTTAGAGGAAAATTAAGAACTTGAAGTTCATAAGTTTGATCCAATTGGTTTTAAGGGGTAATTCTTAGATTTAGCATTGTTTTGGATGTTCCGAAGGTTTGAGTAGGTCCGTTTCATGATTTCAAACTTGTTAGCATGTTTCGACGGGGCCCGGGAGCCCCGAGCGTCAAACGGACGAGGCTCGAGTGAAGTTAGAATTTTTGAGAGTGCTGAAGCATGTGCTTCTGTCATGACCACACCTGCGGTTAGTTGACCGCAGGTACAAGACTGCAGAAGTGGTCCTACCATCGCAGATGCAGCCAAGGTAGGCCAGGCCAGGAACCGCAGAAGTGGCTCCCAAGCCGCAGAAGTGGTCCCAGCCCCCTTGGCCCGTTTTTGCAGATGCGATCACTTCCTTGCAGAAGCGGGACGGCAGATGGGTCCCCTGACCGCAGATGCGAAAATCGCTGAAGCAGTGAGGTTCATTTAATACGGGTTATAAGTCCATTTTTGCCACTTTTCACTTTTCCATTGGCGATTTTGGGAGCTTTTGAGAGAAGACTTCCACTTAGCATCGTGAGGTAAGTTTATTCCACTAATTCTTAGTATAATACTTGTGTCCTAGGTAGATTAAACACTAGAATTTAGGTGAAATCAAGGGGTTAGAGCAAAACCTAGAGTTTTAATAAAAATTAGATTTAACCATGAAATTTGTTATGGGATAAATTAGAAATCATATATTATTGACCCTTAGGTTATAGAGAACAACTTTCTTTGAAAAATTTTGGAATCCGGGCATGTGGGCTCGAGGTCGGATTTTAGGAAACTTGTGTTAAAGGTTGAAAAATTACTTAAATAGCTAGAATTCGATCTTGTGAGTTTATATTGACTATTTCCTACCTCATTTAACTAGTTTGGGATCATTCGACTCCGAATTGAGGGCTTGGGTTCGTTCTTGGTATTGGAAGTGCACTTTTGAATGAGGTGAGTCTCCTTTCTAACCTTGTAAGAGGGAATTGTCCCCATAGGTGTAATAATTGAATTAATTCTTATTATATGTAGGGGCTACGTACACACTAAGTGACGAGAGTCTGTGCGTAGCTACTATTATGTTAAGTCCGGGTAGTCTAGGAACCAAAGGCATGCTCTATGTGATATTTTTGTAACTCTATGTTAATTCGGGATCGTGTGAATCATGTTTCAGGGTAAATGAGACTAGTAAGAGGGACATTATCTTTCTTGGACTTTTAAAAGAGAAATTGATTATTTCTGTGAGTAACTGCTTCCCAGATATACACTATTGTCTTCCTGTTGCTGTGTTATTTATATTTGACCGCACCGCATAGTTGATTCGCAAGGAGGGTAATAAATGCATCTATGGTTTGTGCCGTTCGACCCACGATAGTGCACAATTTATTTTTATGTTGGATCGGGCCGTACGACCCTCAACATTTCTTGCGCATGTTTTAATTAGTATTTTTCTGTGGACTGAACTTCGTATATGTCTTGAAAAGGAAAAAGGCTAACTATGATATTACCCGGAAAAAGAATTACTATTTTTTGCCATGGAATGTTAGTTAATTTTACTGTCCATGCTTAGTATAAATTCTTTCTCATATTATTTGACTCTAGTAAGTATCAAGTCGACCTCTCGTCTCTACTTCTTCGAGATTAGACGGGATACTTACTGGGTACATATTGTTTATATACTCATACTACACTTCTGTACTCAATTGTACAAGATCTGAGGCAGGCGTATCTAGCTATCAGTCTGGTGCGCATCCCTGAGCGGATTTTGTGGCTTCTACGGTGAGCTGTTTCCCTTCCCATGTTGTCCAGGAGCCTGAAGAAGTCTCTCTTATGTATCTTTGCTGTCTATTCCGTTCGCACAGTAGGAAAGTGTGATTCTTTTGTATATTCTACTAGTTGTCCACAGCTTGTAACACCAGGTCTTGCCACACACATTAGTAGATTGTATTATTTTTGGGGTTGTATGATTATTTTTGGCTTTACTGATCATTTCTGATTTTATTTTAACTTAAGGAATCATTATTTTGGGTAAAAGTAAACGAGAGCTTATTTAGTATTTTCCGTGTTGGCTTGCCCGACAATGGTGTTGGGCGCCATCATGACCTTTTATAGAAATGGGTCGTGACAAAACTAGGCCTTGAGACGAGGAAAGTCTCTTTTCTAACCTTGTAAGAGGGAAATTTCCCCAATGGTGAACTTAGTTAATATGTGATTAATTATGGGTACTACGTACACACGAAGTGACGAGGGTCCATACGTAGCTACTATTCCTGATTATGTCCGGGTAACTTTAGGTTCACACCATGCTTGAGGATATCGTTATTTGATTATATTTGTTATTGTGATAGATGGAACCATGTTGAGGATTTTCAGGGATTTAAAAGCTTCATGTTGAAATGTCTATATTTTAAAAAGAATCGAGAAACGTGTTACGATTTATTTATAAATTGATATTTGACCGTGTCGCAGGTATGATCCGCGAGCGTGGTAATTCCTTAAATTTATATTTTACCACGTCGCACATATGATAGCGAGGTAATAGATACATATATGGTATGCGTCGTTCGACCCTCGCCATTGCACAATTTACATTTATGTCGGATCAGGACGAACGTCCTCTGTGGTATTCGTGTGTGATAATAGAACTGAGAACTTTTTTATAACTTGTATAAATTTGTTGTCGAGAGATCACTTATATTAAATGAAGGAAGTGCTTCTGGTTCTTAAATACGACGGAAGGATTGTTTTGTTATTTTACTTTCTTGTTTCGAGCTTATTGTTATCTCCATATATTAAGCTTAATAGAAATTTTATATTATTTTATTGTTGGCCCTAGTAAGTGTCGGAGTCGACCCCTCATCACTATTTCTTCGAGGTTAGACTAGATACTTACTGAGTACATATTTTTATGTACTAACACTACACTTTTGCACTTAATTGTACAGGATTTGAGGCAGGTGCATTTGATCACCAGTCAGGCACGTAGATTCAATCCCCCTTTCGAGATTTCACGGTGAGATGCCTTCTGAGTTGTTCTGAAGCAACTAGAGTATTCTTTATGCTTTATTTTCAATCTATTTTCTTCCAGACAGTAGGCTAATATTTTTTTGTACATTTTAATAGATTGCCCACATACTTGTGACACCAAGTCTCGGCACACACACTAGTAGACTTATAAATTAGGTATTGTATACATTATTACGGTTTGTATTCGTTGCTTCCTTTTAACTTAGCCTCATTGGTAAATTTCTAAATCTTTTAACAATTGAAAATTTTTATCCACTTAGTAATTTATAAGATGGAAACCACTAGTTTGATATGTGTTGGCTTGCCTTGCAATTGTGTTGGGCGTCATCACGTCCTATGATGGAATTGGGTTGTGACACTTGCATAGGTTATCTCAGCCCTATCCTCCACCGACTTATCTGGATCTGAGGCATTCTTCTTCTTTCGAATGTGGGTCTCCAGAAACAACTAATCGTGATTCATTTTCCTCTCATATTTTTTTTTCCTTCAAATGAAATAAAATATTTTAAATAAATTGAATACAATATAATTACAAAATATTATGTAAGGCTTTACGAAATTACCAGGGGCCTCCTAATCGTCCTCATGTTGACATCACTTTCACATTTTAAGGAGCCACCCTTCTCATATGCTCACGCTTTCTTTCCTTGTTCACTTTAATTTTTGAAATTCTTCAGTTGCCCACGTTTTCAATAAATCCTCCTATAAATGCGAGACACCATACAATGATTCAAATTCATTAATCGAAAACCCTTAACCATAAGGGTTAAGAAGGTTTTGAATCATATTGTACGTTAAATTGGTTATTAGTATTAATTCTTTTATTTGTAATTACCATAATGATATATATATATATATATATATATATATATATATATATATATATATATATATATATATATATATATAT
>MU682427.1:67311-81632 GCA_026770625.1 Nicotiana glauca
TTTCTTCTACTTCTAGAAATTTATATTTCTGTATGATGCACTTGCATGCCTTATTCTTAATTTGAGTAGCAGTCCGTTCGAGAATTTGAGTTGATCCTAATTGGTGAACCAATTCAACTCTAACATTGGATAAAACATTCAATCACTTTATTTGATATGACTATGAATCATACTTAAGTTTTAAGTGACTAGATATCGATATTATTAAGTCTGTAAATAATGTTTGAGGCCAAATGTCTAAGCTATCGATTTTCTGTCTCAACGATACCTAAACACTAACAAATTATTTGTTTTATTTAATTTAAAGATAAAAAAATTATTTAGTATATTTATTCTTTGTGTCACAACCCAAAATTCAACTAGTGGTGATGACACATAACCCAACCTGCTAGGTAAGCCAATTAACCATAAACACAAACAAAATAGGATTAATGGGAAATAAATGATGAACTAACTGAATTAAGACTGGTAGTATAGGTCTTGAGCTTCTAAAACTTAGAGTTAAAAAACTGATAGGAAAAAGATACAACATCTGTTTGAAATGTTATAAAAAGAATCTCAAATCTATAACTACCAAGAACAAGTGATAGTGGTAGCTGGAATGCATGTATATCTTCAATGCCAACTCACCCATTCACAGCAACATCAGCTCCAACATCTGCACGCAAGATGCAGAAATGTAGTATGAATACAATCGACCCCATGTACTCAATAAGTAACAAACCTAACATCAGGTTAAAAGTAGTGACGAGCTCGGAAAAACGATCAGAGTCCAACACTAATAGCCAATAATAAGTCGTTATAATATAACGAAGGCAGTAAAAGTAATAACTCAAAAGATATTATGCTTAGCTAGTTTGTAGTTACGAAAAAGTAGACATACTTCCCAAGTATAACAGTAAAGTCCAAATCTTTCACCGGAATCACCAAAATATGAGTATATCAGAAAATTATTATTTTTCCAAAACTTTTAATAATAAATAAGACATTTCATTACCAGATAGCATGAAGAAAGTAAACCTTTATGCCTACATGTGAATATGCATGTCTAGCCATAAATTATAATATATTGTCTAGCATGAGGAATAAACATCTCTATGCCTACACGTCAAATGTATATGTCACATCATGAATGTCACAATACCGTCTAGCATGAGGAAAAAAGCTTCTCTATGCTTACATGACAAGTATGCATGTCAAATGAATAATTTCACGGTGATATTCTCAGGTACTCTCACCCTCAAACATATTCAAGATATCTGTCTCAAATGCCCACTTCATCACACACAACAATCACTCAGCACTGTACGGGTGCCTGACCCATAAGCCCCTCACCAAAGCACGTGTATATATATCACTGTGCCTGCACTTACTACTGGTATGTCAAACTCCGGAGGGGCAGATCCTAGCCAAGCGCTAATCAAAATTCTATAAGGCCTGCTGTGGCGTGAAGTCCAATCCACAATAGTAAAAAGCAATATGGACTACTGCGGAATGAAGCCTCATCAACACTAACACATTCAACACGGTTCTAAGGCCCACATCAGTCATCAACCTCTCATGTATCAAGGGCTCACCATCTCATACCACTTAGCATAACAACTCCACATATGATAAAGGAATGATAACATGCGATGTAATGATGAATGATGAATAGAGAGTGAGAGATATGATATGTAAATGATGAATCATGACTGAATGTATAATTATAGTTAAATGAGAAATAGTCTCATCAAGTCTCATCATGTCTCATCAAATATCCACATAGCCTAAATATGGATTCTAGCATGAGTCCTAGCTCAGTCAATCTAACAAGTAGAAAAAATACGAATACAACAAGACATGATAGAAACATAATCCAAAAGTCAACCCATATCAACCCATATCATGATTTTCCCCGGTGCACGCCTACGCCCGTCACCTAGCATATGTTCCACCCCAACACAAAAGAAATAACATAGTTCCTAAGGGCTACTTACCTCGAACAAGCCAAATAAAATATCGAGCAACCCAAACAATGCTTTAGAAATACCATCCCGCACGTATTAACCTCTTAACGATTCGAAACTAACCAAAAGCGACTCAAAAATATCAAATAATTCCATAGGAGACAAACATAATAGCTAAAGGTCAGATCTTTAATCGGAAACTCTAATTCAACCAAAAAGTTAAACCCGGGTCCACACCTCAAAACCCGACAAAACCTATAAAATCCGATAATTCATTCAATTACGAGTCCAACCATTAGAGGTGGGCATTCGGTACATCGGTACAATATTTAAAAGCTTCAGTTCGGTACTTCAGTATTCGGTATATCAATTGTGCATATCAAATACTGTATAAAAATAGTTCGGTACGGTTCGGTATTTTCTTGTTTGGTTCGATACGGCTTCGATACGGCTTCGATACGGTTTCTGTATCATGCCAAATTAATTCAGTTCGATCTGTTTTTTGGACCACCCGAAGATCCTACATTTGAACTTTCATAGTATTAAATAAATAAAATTCTAGTTTACAATATTGGCTGTGCTAAGCGTACGTAGACCAAAACTCATCTAGCAAAAAAAAAAAACGATGAAAAAACACAAGTTTAATCACAAGTGGGCTAACTGAAGAATTGCAAGTAAATAGGAAGTTGAATGCTTTCAACTAAAGGTGGTAAGTGGGCCGGTACGGGACCGATACCGGCTCGGGATCGCAGTTCAAATGTGAAAAACGGGCCAAGACCGGTATATGTGGGTCTGGGCCGGTATCGTGCGTTGGTTCTAGGCTTTGAGACCGGTAGGACCAAGACCGGTCTCAACTGTAATTTTTTTTAAAAAAACTAGCCGTTTGAAAAGTTTGAAAAACAGCAGTTCGCTATTTAGAAAATAGCCATTTAACCTCCCAACTTTGTTTTAACCCCAAACTTTTTATAATTATATTTTTTTTCTATTTTCAACTATAAGTACCCCTCATTCTTTATTTTTTCTTACAAAATCAATGTCAATCTATCACAACCTCTCTCTAGGTTTCTTCTATACTTGCTATTATTGCTTACTTTATTATTACAATTTGTCAAAAAAATTATGAATTCGGTGAATTGAAGTCTTCAACGATAATCCATTTTCAACAAGTCGTTTGCCAATTCGGTAAACTCGTTCCAACTTTAATTTCTAATATTATAGTTTTGTTTGTTTTATTTATTTTCTATTACTTGATTAATTAAGATGACTTCCTTAAAATGTTTTTTTGGTAAAAATAAGGAAAAATTTATGAGTGGCGAATCTAGTGGTCATGTTGTTCCTCCTCCACTGCCCTCGGTTCCCCGAACCAAACTACATATTCGTCTTACAACTCCTATTCTTGATAGCGATAATAGTTTATTACAATTTACTGAGAGTCAGTTTTGCCATAATATTGCAGCTGGTGAACAACTAGACGATGATTAATAAATTTTCTTTATTCTTATAATACTATTAAAAAATTTAGGTCACAATTCTATAATAAATTTACAAGGCATTGCCTTAGATATTTTTTTAACATCTTTTTGTCTCTAATTTATATTTAATTTTTTAAAAATAAATTAACCGTTGGCCCCACTTAAGCCGCGAGCCCTACCCGTTTAGTCCTGGACCATGAGTTCGTGGGCCCGGTCTCGGACTGGTTCCTACAAAAAGACCATTTAGCCCGGGGCCGTTAGTCCCGTTTATTTTGGGACAGGTCCGGGACTGTTTGGACCGTCCCACTTGGCCCGTTTACGAACCGGACCGGACGGCCCACATGCCGGCGCTACTTTCAACTTGTCCTTCTTCATTGGTAATTTGTATTGTTCCTTAACCACGAAATCCTTTAGGAATGGTGCCAGCACTTGCAGTTAGCATCTGTGCAACAGTTGCCTTCTTTCTGCTTACCAATAACTCGTTGCAGACTCCCTGTGCAAATAAACAAATGATAAGTGGAACATTAATATATAATCTTAAAGATAAAATAGAAAACCAAGAAATTTATAGGCTTGAGAACATATTACAAGTGCAAGCGCTGTAATATATGAATAGTAGATGTCTCATAGCGTCTGACTTGAGTTGGAGTTGGGCGTGGGCTTATTTTTATTATTAATATTTATTAGAGTATGCATTATGGGGTTGGGTAACCGGTCTTTTAGCTATAATTAAAGTTATAGGAAATATTGTATTTCGATATTCCGAAATATCAGAAAAATTAAAACTTGAATATCATGATCCTTACCGAAGTACCGAAATTTTCATGTTCAATTAGTATCGGATAACCGAAGAACCGATACCGAAATACCGAACTAATTCTGTTCGGTCAGGTTCTTCGATTTTTTGGAATTTTTTGCTCACCCCTACCAACCAGTTGAATATCGGACCGAACTTATGAACTCTTAGGTTCTTCAAACTTATGAGGGAGATTAGGTTATTCAAACTTATGAACTCTTAAGTTCTTCAAATTGCCAATTTTCGACAAATAGTGTTGAATCCTTCTAGGAACCACCAAAATCGAATCCGAACATAAGCACAAGTCCAAAATCATCATACGAACCTATCAAAACCATAAAAACTCGATTCCGAGTTCGTTTACCCAAATACGAAACCTTGGTCAACTCTTCCAACTTAAAGCTTCCAAATCGAGAGTCATTCTTCCAAATCAATCCCAAATCACTCGAGAATTAAAACCGACCATACATGCAAGTCACAATACATCATTTGAAGATACTCACAGTCTCAAATCATTGAACGGGATACTAAAACTCAAAACGACCGATCGTGTTATTCCACTTTGTATGAAAAAATAATAGTATTATATTTTTCTTTAGGATATTTACTATATTAAGCTTGAATGTAAATTTCAAATAATTATCTAATATTGACCAATTTTTATCAAACTATAAAAACCTACTTTGGCCGAAATATTACATAAAAAATAATACTAATAAATAAATATACCCACCACTGTTAGTCGAAAAATTGGAGAAACAAAATAGATAAAAATTTAAAACAAGATTCTGACCAAAATCGATCGGTAATTCTAATTATTTTTTATAATTTATAAATAATTTATATATTTGTTCATGTTTGACGAAAAGTTTGACTTCAATAACCGGCTGAAATTGGTTGGTAAACTGGAAAGTTACTTTCCAGGTTTAACTATCCTATGGATTTCGATCGAAAATTGTCAAATGTCCAATGGTTAAGAAATACCTAGACCCACCGTAAGTAGGTGTGGGATAGGGACCTCAAGTATCTATATGAAGTAATTGAAAAGGTTTGGTAGTTTGTATATAACTGTTAGGAAAGGGCAGCCTAGTTTGTCATGCTAAAGGGAATATAGGGCAAGTAAAAGATAGCTTAGGAGAAAATTAGCAACTAATATTAATCATATGTTTCATCTTAGAGAAAGGGATGTGTCCAAGTCTACAATGCCAAACAACGTCAGTGTTGCTGACTTTATTAGCTACATCAATTGTATTTACAGTTGAAGCATCAGTATTTACAGGAGATTTAACTGCAGGAACATAACTTGAAACTTGTCACGACCCAATTCTCGAACCCGGTCGTGATGGCGCCTCTCGTGAAGACAAGGCTAGCAAGACCAATACAGAACACCTCTTTTAAGCAGTTATTAACCATTAAGCAATTATGAAGCATATTAATGACAATAAATTCATGAAAACATAGATAATAATAGTAGAACCATCTTGACACAGCCCAAACTGGGGTATCACAAGTCACGAGCATCTATTAGAGTGTAAATCCAACTACGAGGTCTAAAATATACAAAACAGGAATAATGAACAAAAGAGAGAAAAAGCGGTGTTGCGAACGCTGACAGCCACCTTCTTAACTCCTATAACTCTGCCTCTAATCAGCCAAAACCCGCTCACGGGGTGAATAAATACCTGCATCTGCACACGAGGTGCAGGGAGTAAAGTGAGTACTCCAACTCAGTGAGTAATAAAGGTAAATAATAACTGATCAGTAAGAAATCACGTAAAGCAACCAACATGCTCTATAGAAGAAGTGTACAATCCTTTGAGAAATTAGTGAAATCGTGAAATCTTTAGAAATATCTTGGATCAGTTTAAACCTCTTTTGAAAATGATCTTTGCAACAGTTATGAAATGTTTTCAAACAGTTAGTGTCGATAAACACAGAAAAATTCGCTCCTCGGGCACAAATACCCCATAACAGGTGAAATGACAAGCAAATATGAAAGATGAACACATGAAAATTCGCTCCTCGGGCAATATTTCAGAACAGTACCAGCCCCTCGGGCTACCTTTCAATCACTCGTATCAGCCCCTCGGACTACCTCACCATCACTCATATCAGCCCCTCGGGCTCACTCTCAGCATAGTATCGATCACTCAGAATAATGGGTACCCGTGCTCACTGTGGGTGTGCAGACTCCGGAGAGGCCCCTTACGGCCCAAGCGGTATATCAAGCCACCTCGTGGCATCATCACCCGAGACTCGGCCTCACATAACTCGGCACTCGGCCTCCCATCACCTGGCACTCGGCCTCCCATCACTCAGCACTCGACCTCAGATCACTCAAGCCACCTCGTGGCATATAAATATATATCAGGCCCTCGGCCTCATATCACTCAGCATATCCTCACATATGGCCCTCGGCCTCACTCAGTCCAAAATCATCACAAGCCCCTCGGGCATTCATAAAACAGTAATTCTCAGCCCAAAATATCATTTAGAAATATCATTTAAGTTTCAAATCAGAGTAAAAGTGGCTAAGTTTGTAAAGTAATAGATATCAACAAGACTGAGTTCATGTATAAGTCAAAACAGTGAGGAAAAACTACCCGAAGGGTTCAAATAATTGGCACGAAGCCCAAATATGGAAATCAGCCCAAATCATGATGATAACAAATAAGTTTCAATCAAATACGCGGTAAACTCATCAATCGAGACGGACTAAGTCACAATCTCTGATGGTGCTCTACCACACGCTCGCTATCCGACGTGCAAGTCACCTCAACACAGCACTACGATGTGCAATCTGGGGTTTCAAACCCTCAGAATATTATTTACAATCATTACTCACCTCGAACCGGCGAAACTCTAGCTCGCGATGCCTTTGCTCCTCAAATCGGCCTCCACACGCATCGAATCTACCCAAAATCAAAGCAAATACATCACAATATGCTAAGAAAACAAAGCCCAAGCGAAAATAATCAATTATGGGCACAAATCCCGAAATTACCAAAACCCGAGCCCCGGGCACACTTATCGAAACTCAGGAAATTTTCACATCAATAGATTCCTTATCTCCTCACGAGTTCATACATACCAAAAGTTCTCAAATCCGACCTCAAATGATCCCTCAAATCCCCAAATCAATTTTCAAAATCTCAAGCCCTAGTTCTTCAATTTTAGGCTTAATTTCCATGAATTTCTAGGTGGATTTCACAATATAATCGAGTTTTAAGAGCAAGATTCTTACCTCAAGTCGATTCCTCTTGAATCCCTCTTTCATCTCCTACAAAAATCTCCAAAAACGAGCAGCCATGGATAAAAATAGACCCAAAATCGCAGACAAGGGGACTTAAAAACATTCTGCCCATCACTCCAATTCCTTCATCATGATTGCGGCACAAGCCTCGCGATCGCGAAGCACATTTTAAATTTCATAAAATTTAACCTCATGCGAACGCGGCCCTATTTCTGCGAACGTGATGACTACTTTCCCAGACATATGCGATTGCGACCACACTGATGCGATCGCGAAGGGAAAAATCCACAGGGACCCAAAATTCTTATACGCGAACATGGAAGATCCTATGCGAACGCGTATCACAGCCAACTACTCTTTCGCGATCGCAGACACACAAACGGGAATGCAGAGAGAAAACTTCCTGTCTCCCAAAATTCTCTTATGGGATCGCAGCCCCAGGCTCGCGATCGCGAAGGCCAAAATACCCATGCAACAGCTGATGAAATTTCTGCAATTTTCAAAGCAAAAAAATGGTCCGATTGACCACCCGAAACTCACCCGAGGCCCCCGGGACCTCAACCAAAAGTACCAACACATCCTAAAACATCATTCAAACTTGTTTCAATCATCAAAATACCTCAAACAACATCAAAACCATCAATTCACATCGAATTCAAGCCCAAGTTCTTCTAAAACTTTCGAAACACGCTTTTGATCAAAAACCCAAACAAACAACGTCCGAATGACCTGAAATTTTGCACATACATACCAAATGATATGATGAAGCTACAGCAACTCTCGTAATACCATTCTGACCCTTGGATAAAAATCTCACCTACCAACCGGAAATTGCCAAAATACTAACTTCGCCAAAACGAGCTAATTTCTACACCGGACCTCCAAAACCAATTCCGTTCACGCTGTCACACCTCCTTTTTACGCTTACAACACCCCGTGAAGGGCGTAAAGGATTTTTTCCAATTAAAGGACAATCAGAACAGGATTTATTATTATTTATTCAGAGTCGCCACTTGGAAGATTAATGGTGTGCCAAGTCATCGGTTGAATCTCGAATCGAGGAAAATATGACTCTGTTAACAGTCCGCGAACCAAAAATTCGGATAAGGAATTCTGTCAACCCGGGAGAAGGTGTTAGGCATTCCCGGATTCCGTGATTCTAGCACGGTCGCTCGACTATTGTATTTAATTTTTATCTGATTTCAATACATGTTCTATTTTTATTTATCTTTTGTTAATAACCTGCTTTTATTACATTTATTATTTATTTTATTTTTTTACAAGAATTACAACGTCGTGAATATGTATCTCGAACCACGCCGCACCAGTGCGCCCGTGGCTTTTAACACATTTCGACTTCGTTGAGATTTGGATTTGGGTCACATAAATGTGCACCCGTATTTAGGAAGGTAATATTATTAACATACGCGCCTAAAGCGACTACGTGTTTATTATCTTTGGGGAAGACCGTGAAATTTGCTAAACGGTCCTCCCAATTTCTAAGTATTTTTAGTAAGTAATTAATGAGGGCCCCACAATAATATATTTTGATTTGGCGAGGCTCGTCTCATTTATATTTATTAAAGGCCAAACTAAAGTATGCTAAGTTTTCTATTTTTGCTTTGTCTCTAGAGGTTAATTAATTCATGAATATAAATTTAAATCTCGAATTCAAGTCCGAATTTAAACAAAAGGATAAAACCTTTTAGCTTAAATTTGCTACTTAACTCAAGACCCAATTTTACATTTATGGATTAACTTCCGTATTCCTAATTATTTTTTATGGCATTATTATACTTGGGACTTATGATTTTTTACTTAAATCTTGGCAGTTTGGGCCTTGAACTATTGGCCCAAAAGGCCAAAACTGTGGACATGCAATTAAGTCCACAAAGTGCTGCCTCTTTCTGGAAATTTAACCACAAGCCCAAATGACTGACCCACATAACCATTAGCAGGCATTGAAATTACAGTTCCTTGCCACTTTTAACTGAAAATTATTATAACACTGTTCAAGCGATTAATTTCATGATTAGCAAAGCCAAATGATCGCCTTGTTTTCTATTTTTAGCAATTAAGATTATTAAGATGAACAAATCAGCATACAGAAATGAACATATTTTAGAAACCATTAAATAGTTGAGATCATATTTTGAAAGCTAATGCGAAATCACTTAAACTATTGGAGGATTCAATACTGATTTTAGGTCTATACTTCAGGCTTGGATATAGATTCGTATACTAAAATGGCTTCAAATCTAATTTCATCATTTCATTGAAACTTATGCGAATTGTTACCAAATATTATGCCTTAGTAGCAAAATCCTCCTAATCATCAGATTATACTAGCAATCATAACAGTTGAATACCTATGCCAACATTACTTTAGCCTTAACTACATCATCTAAATATTAAATGCCACTATAATCCTCAGTTCATGCGAACAGTCCAGTTGTGAAGTCCTATTATACAATCCAGGAATTGTAAAGTAAAAAAAATCAATATTAAACTAGATTAACAATTGTATTTGACACTTATTTTTCTTTAACAAATAGCAATCTAGGCAGGAGCATGTGGAGCAAATAAGCAAGTAGATTCATCGCATTTGCACAGCAAAATTACACTGAATCAAGTGCGAATATATATCTGAGAATGGAACAAAATGAGGATAAGGAAAGGTCAGCTACAACAGTATAAACAGAAGCAAATTTTCAGCAAATGTTATCCAGCAACAACAGCAACAGGATGGGAAAAATCCAATTACAGCCTCAAAATACCACGAGTCAAACCACATCACAGGATTTAGACCAAAGATCAAACACACTCGATCAATTCAGTGCAATTTCACAACATTTCGATTACTAGAACCAGCGAGAATCAATATACAACCTTCAAATTTGAACTAAATGACCAATGTAACAGTAGCTTTTGGATTTTTCTGCTAATTTCTAAGACTTTTGAGTTTTTTGACATAAATTGAGATCTAGAAGAGATAAATATTTGGAAGGAAAGTTTTAGATTTTCAAAAAAAAACCTCCCCAAAATAAAGCATATCAGTGCCTATTTATAGAGTTAGAGTTGGAGGGAAATTCAAACTTCAGTAATTGTACTTTAGTCCCTCTTTTATTTCAATTCTCCCTTATTTTTAACTTGTAATTCAATTGGCTACACTTATTTATTAAGAATTATACTAATACCCCAATATAGAACATTCTAATTTATTATAATTCCTTATTTACCCTCATTTCACTTTAAAATCTACCCAATTACCCTTTTTCTATACCAAAAATACTCTCCCTTCCTTTGGTTTATTACTACTACCCCTTTTTATATACCCAAAATACCCTCCCTTCCTTTGATCAATTACTACTAAACCTTACCCTTTTGAACTGCCGGATTTAACTAATCAACTAATAATCCTCATTATCACAATTAATTAGAAATTTACAAAATCTAATTAACTACTAATTAGAAATCTAACAGCTAACCAATCCTAATTATCAAAACCATACTAATATCAGAAATTAACAATTTAGATCATATTGTCAATGAAACAAAATCTAATTCACTGCTAATAATTCTCAACTATTTAATCATAGCAATTTAACGATTTAACCATATCAAATTTTGATTTTTAAAATCTAAAATACTACTTTTAAAAACAGAAATTAAAAGACAACCCTAGTTAGACTAATAACAGACAGAAAATAATTAAAAACATACAAACAAGAACATGCAAAAGATAAAGAAACAGAAATAAAAAAAGAGAAAAAAACTTAGGTTTTTTTTTAGTCACTTGACCGTCTACCAGAATCCTCAAGAACAGAAGAGGAGAGCTTTGCGGCAATTTTTTGTGAACTTTGACTCACCGGAGAATTTCAGACTCATATTCGAGCCGCTCCAGTTGGATTTGAGAGTCAAGACCCTAAGGGTCGTGTAGAGGAAGGCAAGGAGGTAATTTGGTGTTATTTTGAGTTAGGTTGGGTGAGGTGTTGTTCGCCGGAGTTAGGGTTCCAACGAAACAGAATTGGATATTTGAGGAGATTGAGGGTTATCTGAAGGAAAACAGGTAGAGGGGTGGAAAGAGGAGTTTATGGCGGTTGTGTGGTGTAAATTTGGGGTTTGTTGGCGTAGGTGGTGTTTCCCGCCGGTAGGATTCCGGCAGGATCGGCGGGGAAATGGAGGCGGCTAGGGAAGGAGAAGGGTGAAAGGATTAAAATGTTTTTTAGGTTTTTTAATTTGTATTGATATATTAAAGTGTAACAATTAACCACAGCCGTTAGATGAATTAATTTGAACGGCTCAGATTAGCTGGGCATCATACGGTGCCGTTTTATTTATTATGAGATCAAGCCATGGCCGTTGGATCAAGGGTGATCAAGGGCTGAGATTCAAAGACGTCAAAACGACGTCTTTTCAATTATGGGGGCACTGGACCGGGTGGGCATCGTTTGGGCCTGGGTTAGTTCAAATCTGATTGGGCTCCAATATAATAGCCCAATTTTCTTGTCTTCATTTTATTCCTTTTATTTATTTATCTTGTATTTTACTCACATTATCTTTGTATTGTATTTTTATTTTTGTATATATTTTTATTTTCCAGATTGATATATTATTTTTAAATTGTGAGATTAAACTAAAACTAATTAAATCCTAAAATTTATTTAATAACTATTTTATAGCAATTTTCAATTAAAAATAATAAAATGCTATTTTTTGATTTTTCCTTAAATTGTTCCGAAATAAATTAATACTAAAATTGTGAAATTAAAAATCCTAATGCATATGCATATTTTTTTGTATTTTTTTAATATGAATTATTATGCAACTAATTAACACAAAAATACAACAAATATCAACAAAATTTGTAAAATAAAAAAAAATCATTTTATTTGGTTTTTAGGAATAATTTGCTTAGGGCAAAAATCACGTGCTCACAACTGCCCCTCTTTGCCCGGAAACATGAAGAGTTTTCGTGCAAAGATATGTGAGCGAAAAGATTTTTGCCCATTCGCATATTCCGTGTGAAGCATTTTTGAAAAGTTTGACCGCACCCTGCTTTAGAGGTTGCCTACATATCCCGGGATAAACAGGAATCAGATCAGTGTAGTTCAGGAGTGTTTGGTAGCTGGGACTATCGGAAGCTGTGATTTCACTGCTGTTGCTGCTGTTACTGCTTGCTGACCCCCTTATTACACCATGTAAAGATAAAAAGAAGCTAGCCTAAGCTTTGGTCTATGAGTTACAAAAAATCCTATTTATGCCTTAAAACTTGCTCTTGTGTTGCCTTGAATTTGCATCTTGTATTCTTCCAATGGAATTCCGACTGTTGCCTTGGCGATGAAAGATGTGTCCATTCTTCAGGTGGACTCCTACTTGCGACTGCTTGAAAATGTATTCCCTTGTTCTCCAGGCGGGCTCCTGTTTGCGATGCTTGAAAATGTATTCCCTTGTTCTCCAGGTGGGCTCCTGCTTGCGATGCTTGAAAATGTATTCCCTTATTTTCCAGGTGGGCTCCTGCTTACGACAAAATAGACAACCAAAGAAAATTTTCTGCCCCAGTATGATGACTGGGCATATCGTGTTATCAGATATTTAAAATTAAAAGCTAGAATTTGGATTGTACGTCCCTTGTTTTCCAGGTGGGTGCCTGCTTGTTGTATTAGAAAAGATATTCCCTTTGTTCTTCAGGTGGGCTCCTGCTTGCTGCATTTGAAAAGATATTCTCTTTATTCTTCAGGTGGGCTCCTACTTGCTATCTTTGAAAAAGATATTCCCTTGTTCTTCAGGTGGGCTCCTGCTTGCTAAATTTGAAAAGATATTCCCTTGTTTTCCAGGTGGGCTCCTGCTTGCTGATTTGAAAAATATTCCCTTTGTTCTTCAGGTGGGCTCCTGCTTGCTGATTTTGAAAAATATTCCCTTTGTTCTTCAGGTGGGCTCCTGCTTGCATCAATCATATAAAACGAAGAAAATTTCTGCCCCACTTTGATAACTGGGCACGTTATGCTACTGAATGTTAACGTGAAAGATAAGACTTGCATTATACTTCCTTTATTCTTCAAGTGGGTGCCTGACTGCTGCGCTTGGAATGTATTCCCTTGTTCTTCAGGTGGGCTCCTGCTTGCAATGCTTGAAAAGTATTCCCTTGTTATCCAGGTGGGCTCCTGCTTACTGGCTTTGAAAATTATTCCCTTGTTATCCAGGTGGACTCCTGCTTACAAAGAAAAATTCTTTCTGCCCCTGTTTTAATCAAAGAAAGATTTGTTAATATAAAATGGTGGTTAGCTGCTGGCATTCTTGTTGGCCATGCTCCCGCTTCCGACTTTGCTCCTACTTGCTTTTTGGACTTGCTTTGTCTTACCATGACTTCCCGGCTAACTTTCATCTCTCTGATCTTGATGAACCAAATGTTTTACCTTGTATTTTGGTGTTTCCGTTTCCTTCTTGCGAAACTTTGCTTCTCCTTCCAATTATCTGATTACCCTACTGATGGGATTTTCATTGGTCCTTCATGTTTTCCTTTCTTTTGATATGTTACAATCTTGCTGTGCCATATAACTGGGAAACTGGTAGTTAGCTTTGACTGAAACGTCTTATAGACAGACTTCAAGAAACATGAAACGCAATGACCTTGAAGATTTTGAGGATAGAAAGACTCCGAAAAGAGAAAGAGGATAGGACTTATCTGAGTGGAAAGTCTGATTCCATTGATCGTGCCATGCATTTTGGATTAACCAGCCTAGTCTGTCCAAACAATCAACTGTCAATTGCCGCATTTGCTGTTCCATACTTTCACAATCCAACTTTCGCCAAAACCCAAACCTTGCTTGTTTTGCCATGTTTCAAACACC
>MU682427.1:96175-117875 GCA_026770625.1 Nicotiana glauca
ATGTATCTCGAACCACGCCGCACCAGTGTGCCCGTGGCTTTTAACACATTTCGACTTCGTTGAGATTTGGATTTGGGTCACATAAATGTGCACACGTATTTAGGAAGGTAATATTATTAACATACGCGCCTAAAGCGACTACGTATTTATTTTCTTTGGGGAAGACCGTGAAATTCGCTAAACGGTCCTCCCAATTTCTAAGTATTTTTAGTAAGTAATTAATGAGGGCCCCGCAATTATATATTTTGATTTGGCGAGGCTCGTCTCATTTATATTTATTAAAGGCCAAACTAAAGTATGCTAAAATTTTCTATTTTTGCTTTGTCTCTAGAGGTTAATTAATTCATGAATATAAATTTGAATCTCGAATTCAAGTCCGAATTTAAACAAAAGGATAAAACCTTTTAGCTTAAATTCGCTACTTAACTCAAGACCCAATTTTACATTTATGGATTAACTTCCGTATTCCTAATTATTTTTTATGGCATTATTGTATTTGGGACTTTTGATTTTTTACTTAAATCTTGGCAGTTTGGGCCTTGAACTATTGGCCCAAAACTGTGGACATGCAATTAAATCTACAAAGTATTGCCTCTTTCTGGAAATTTAACCACAAGCCCAAACGACTGACCCACATGACCATTGGCAGGCATTGAAATTGCAGTTCCTTATCACTTTTAACTGAAAATTATTATAACACTGTTCAAGCGATTAATTTGATGATTAACAAAGCCAAATGATCACCTTGTTTTCTATTTTTAGCAATTAAGATTATTAAGATTAAACAAATCAGCATACATAAATGAACATATTTTAGAAACCATTAAATAGTTGAGATCGTATTTTGAAAGCTAATGCGAAATCATTTAAACTATTGGAGGATTCAATACTGATTTTGGGTCTATACTTCAGGCTTGTATATAGATTCGTATACTAAAATGGCTTCAAATCTAATTTCATCATTTCATTAAAACTTATGCGAATTGTTGCCAAATATTATGCCTTAGTAGCAAAATCCTCCTAATCATTAGATTATACTAGCAATCACAATATTTGAATACCTATGCCAACATTACTTTAGCCTTAACTACATTATCTAAACATTAAATGCCACTATAATCCTCAGTTCATGCGAACAGTCCAGTTGTGAAGTCCTATTATACAATCCAGGAATTGTAAAGTAAAAAAAATTAATATTAAACTAGATTAACAATTGTATTTGACACTTATTTGTCTTTAACAAATAGCAATCTAGGTAGGAGCATCTGGAGCAAATAAGCAAGTAGATTCATTGCATTTCCACAGCAAAATTACACCGAATCAAGTGCGAATATATACCTGAGAATGGAACAAAATGAGGTTAAGGAAAGGTCAGCTACAGCAGTATAAACAGAAGCAAATTTTCAGCAAATGTTATCCAGCAACAATAACAACAACAACAGGATAGGAAAAATCCAATTACAGCCTCAAAATACCACGAGTCAAACCACAACACAGGATTTAGACCAAAGATCAAATACACTCGATCAATTCAGTGCAATTTCACAATATTTCGATTACTAGAACTAGCGAGAATCAATATACAACCTTCAAATTTGAACTAAATGACCAATGTAACAGTAGCTTTTGAATTTTTCTGCTAATTTCTAAGACTTTTGAGTTTTTTGACAGAAATTGAGATCTAGAAGAGAGAAATATTTGGAAGGAAAGTTTTAGATTTTCAAAAAAAAAATCCCCAAAATAAGGTATATCAGTGCCTATTTATAGAGTTAGAGTTGGAGGAAAATTCAAACTTCAGTAATTGTACTTTAGTCCCTTTTTTATTTCAATTCTACACTTATTTTTAACTTGTAATTCAATTGGCTACACTTATTTATTAAGAGTTATACTAATACCCCAATCTAGAACATTCTAATCTATTATAATTCCTTATTTACCCTCACTTCACTTCAAAATCTACCCAATTACCCTTTTTCTATACAAAAAATTTCCTCCCTTTCTTTGGTTTATTACTACTAGCCCTTTCTATATACCCAAAATGCCCTCCCTTTCTTTGATCAATTACTACTAAACCTTACCCTTTTTAACTGCCGGATTTAACTAATCAACTACTAATCCTCATTATCACAATTAATTAGAAATTTACAAAATCTAATTAACTACTAATTAGAAATCTAACAGCTAACCAATCCTAATTATCAAAACCATACTAATATCAGAAATTAACAACATGAACAATTTTAGATCATACTGTCAATGAAACCGAATCTAATTCACTGCTAATAATTCTCAACTATTTAATCAGAGCAATTTAACGATTTAACCATATCAAAATTTGATTTTTAAAATCTAAAATACTACTTTTAAAAACAGAAATTAAAAGACAACCCTAGTTAGACTAATAACAGACAGAAAACAATAAAAAACATAAAAACAAGCACATGCCAAAGATAAAGAACCAGAAATAAAAAAGAAAAAAAAAACTTAGCTTTTTTTTTAGTCACTTGACCGTCTACCAGAATCCTCAAGAACAGAAGAGGAGAGCTTTGCGGTAATTTTTTGTGAACTTTGACTCACCGGAGAACTTCAGACTCATATTCGAGCCGCTCCAGTTGGATTTGAGAGTCAAAACCCTAAGGGTCGTGTAGAGGAAGGCAAGGAGGTGATTTGGTGTTATTTTGGGTTGGGTTGGGTGAGGTGTTGTTCGCCGGAATTAGGGTTCCGGCGAAACAGAATTGGATATTTGAGGAGATTGAGGGTTATTTGAAGGAAAACAGGTAGAGGGGTGGAAAGAGGAGTTTATGGCGGTTGTGTGGTGTAAATTTGGGGTTTGTTGGCGTAGGTGGTATTTCCCGCCGGTAGGGTTCCGGCGGGGTCGGCGGGGAAATGGAGGCGGCTAGGGAAGGAGAAGGGTGAAAGGATTAAAATGTTTTTTTAGGTTTTTTAATTTGTATTGATATATTAAAGGGTAACAATTAACCACAGCCGTTGGATGAATTAATTTGAACGGCTCAGATTAGCTGGGCATCATACGGTGCCGTTTTGTTTATTATGAGATCAAGCCATGGCTGTTGGATCAAGGGTGATCAAGGGCTGGGATTCAAAGACGTCAAAAGGACGTCGTTTCAATTATGGGGGCACTGGACCGGGTGGGCATCGTTTGGGCCTGGGTTAGTTCAAATCTGATTGGGCTCCAATATAACAGCCCAATTTCCTTGTCTTCATTTTATTCCTTTTATTTATTTATCTTGTATTTTACTCACATTATCTTTGTATTGTATTTTCATTTTTGTATATATTTTTATTTTATATATTTATATATTATTTTTAAATTGTGAGATTAAACTAAAACTAATTAAATCCTAAAATTTATTTAATAACTATTTTATAGCAATTTTCAATTAAAAATAATAAAATGCTATTTTTTGATTTTTCCTTAAATTGTTCCGAAATGAATTAACACTAAAATTGTGAAATTAAAAATCCTAATGCATATGCATATTTTTTTTTGTATTTTTTTTAATATGAATTATTATGCAACTAATTAAAACAAAAATGCAACAAATATCAACAAAATTTGTAAAATAAAGAAAAATTATTTTGTTTGGTTTTTAGGAATAATTTGCTTAGGGCAAAAATCACGTGCTCACACACACTCCTCAGTCAAAAATCACCTAACGAAGCTAACCAAATTATAAAAACTCTGATCCGAGCTCATATACAAATAAGCCAACTCTTGGTCAAACCTTTCAAATTCCAAGCTTTCAACTGAGACTGCTCTCTCAAATTCATTCCGATTTTCCTGAAAACCAAAACCAACGATCCACATCATCCGTAATACATCACACAAGGCAAGTCATGCCCGAGAACTGGCGATCAATGTGCAAAAGCTCAAAATGATTGGTCGGATAGTTACAAAACGGGAGAGAATAAATTAATGGAACTAGGAGAAGATGAAGCAGAACAATGTTGAGCATGAGACGTGGCTTGCTGAAAAAGTTTATAAAGACAATTGTCCAGCCTATCAAGTACCACTGACTTCTTCACTGAAGGGCCCTGTAAATTGCAAGCAGTCTTGGTGAACTGTACAATATCAGCATCACGACACAATAATTTATGAACCCTAATGAGATTGTATTGGAAACTTGGAATATAAAGTACATTTTGAAGAACGAGGTCAAGAAATAGAGACAAAGAACCAATATTAGTAACTTTGATTTTATATCCATTTGGAAGAGAAACAAGGTAAGGGATAGGTAAAATTTATATATTGAAACATACATGCTCCATAAGATATTTCCTTTTGAGGGGACAACATACCAACAAAGTTGGTAGAAGCCATGGGGTTAGAACCAGGAGGAAAAGTAGTAATTTGGGCATGTTATTGAAGTAACATCATCAGTTTGGAATATTGGTCCTTGGTGCGGCCAGGTACTACAGAAGGACTTTAAGACACATACATGTCAGCACAGTCCATAGTGGAAATACCAGACACGGTACATGATTAAATCTCAACATAAGCAGCTGACTTTTAGGGCCCAAATTCTTTGTAGGCTTGAAATTTTGGTGGACATCCATGTAGCTTATAATAGCTGTCAATATTCTCACCAGGTTTTTTGCTATATTTGCCTACAGACAAGCCCTAGGAGACTCAAAGGAAACCTTAGAAGAAAAGGATGGCTATGATATACCAGTATTGTTGGACATGGATCCAGAATTTAACACGCTAGCAGTGGAAGATGCAGAATTAGAGGGAAGTTAAGTCCCAGTAGATACATGCCTCTGCTTCTCATCAGAAAAAAGAATACTGTAGACTGTTCCAATAGATGGGATTGGTTTCATCATTAGGATATTACTTCTGATTGGAACATATGTTTCATTCAAACCCATAAGGAATCTATCATGATCCCAATTTCCTCCGTAGGATGTCGTGATGGCAGTTAGTCTCTACGGCTAGGTAAGCCTAACAGTTGATAACAACTGAACAAATATAATTAACAAAATACTAAAAAACCCAATATGATAAACTCATATAAACTTTCGAAAATAAAATCTCAACCATACATTCCCCAAGAATAGTGGAGTAGAGTCATAAGTCCTACCTAGTAAAACTAGAATAACAACTACATCACTATTTGAAAGAATATACAACAATAAACAAGAGTAAAAGGGAATGTGACTTTAAGGCCTGCAGACACCGAGCAGGAATACCTTTAAGTTTCCGTATAGCAGCTAACAAATGATATCTAACGACCGGCACGAGCATACGTACCTGAATTTGCACAAAAATATGTAGAAAAGTAGTATGAGTACACCACAATGGTACCTAGTAAGTATCAAGCCTAACCTTGGTAGATTAGTAATGAGGCCAGGTGAAGACACCTACTAGGATATGATTAAATAACTTGAAAATGTAATAAGGATAAATAATGGAAAGCGGAGACATAACTGATATAAAATAGGGTAATAACATAAACTAATTCTAGTAATTTAACATGAAAGAAGTAAATAAGGAAAACCACAATGATCATATATGGACAAAAACTACTAGAAGAAGGAATAACAAAACAACAAGAATGTTCCCACCAAAGTCTTTGCAACATGAGATAAACAATAAGAATCACAACGAGGTACTATCTTGTGTACAATAAGAATCATCACTGAGGTACTGTCTCGTGTATGCATATCAAGAATCACAACCGAGGTACCGCCTCGTATTCACAATTCACCATCTCATTCATAATCTTTCCTTATACCGCTGCCTGAGCCTCACATTTAAAATTGGTTTTGAAAACAGTTTTTTAGAAATAACTACACGCACTTGAGCCTACTTTATGATGTCGCGTGGCTTCATGTAGTTCCCTTACAAGCATCACATACATAACTCCCACCTTATACCTCCACATGCACATTAACCCCAAGACTTATACCGCCGCATGCACGTCAATATTATATCACATTAACAACTCGCACCACAAGTTCCCATACATCACAACTTGCCAACAATCGACAATATCAATATTTTGATAACAATAGCCCATGGCTCCAGCACAATGGGTGAAAGAATATCAACCAGAACAATGAATGTAAAATTCTTAACAAGGAAGATGTTTCAATAATAACAATTTTGCCTCAATTGTGATAATGGGTTTTGCAACTTCAACACTAACAACTAAACAATGAGACAATGTATAATCATGATGTTAAATAAGAATAACTCACAATGGAAGAGATAACGTATAACAGAGACTTCAAATAATGAAAATCAACAAGGGAAGGGATAACGTGAACAATAACTCCAAATAATGATAATCAACAACGAGGGAGAAAACATGTAACATTAATAGAGGCAACAAGTTCAGCTAAGCATGAAAGCAATTTAGCAATTAGAATGTGGAACAAGTGTTAATGAAATTATGTAAGGAATGTAAGAATAGCCTAACACAAAAGAATAGATTGACTATGAGAATTTAGAATACGATACTACAATTCAATTAAAGCATGAAAAGAGTCTAAGTAGTCTAACCGATCAATTGCCACATATAACCCGTGTACCCACTCGTCACCTTGTGGCCACAAATTTTACATAGCACAAATGAATCAATCAATATTAATCCTAAGGTATAGTCCCCCAACACAAAGTTAGGCAACACACTTACCATAATTAGGCCAATTCAACACTCGAAAATATATTTTTCCCAAAAATTCACATCCACACGACTCAAATCTAACCAAAATCGACTTAATATCATAACACAAAGCTAAGGAAATCGATTGCAATAGATAAAGCTAAAATCTTTATACTTTTCCCAAAAGTAAATAAAAGTCAACCCAGGGACCACCCAGTCAAACCAGGGTCCAATGGTAGATTCTGAATACCCATGACACCACTAGTTCACGTATGTGATTAGTTTCAAAATCCGAGTCCAATTTGACCCTCAAAATTCAATTTCTTATTTTTCAGAAACTTGAAAAAGTTTCATAAAATTTTCAGTTTGATTCACATGATTTTGATGTTAAAACCTAAGTTACATTGATGGAATATGATTAGAAATAGATTAGAATCACTTACTCAAAGTTTGTAGGTGAAAATCCCCTCTCCAAATCGCCTCCTACCGAGTCTAGGATTCAAAAATGAGAGAATATGTTCATTAATCCTGTCTCCTAGTCATTTAACCAGCTGCAAATATCGCATTTGTGACACAGGGTTAGAATTTGTGAACCCTCGCAATTGCGGAACATGGCTTGCATTTGCGAATCCTAACAGCCTAAGCATTCATCGCAATTGTGATAGAGGCTTCGCAATTGCAAATTGGAGGGCATCGCAAAAGCGAACAAAGGCAGAATCTGGCAATCTTCGAAATTGCAAAGGGTGAGTCGCAATTGCGACATCATAACTCCCACTGTCATCTTCGCAATTATGATACTGGTGCTCGCAATTGTGATACCTGAGCACCAGCAGCACCTACAACCCAATTTCAGTTCAAACCATTATGAAATATTTCTAAATCTCATCCAAGACCTCGAGGCTCCAAACCAAACCTCCCCACGAGTCTAAAATATCATACGAACTCACTTGCGCAATCAAAATACAAAAATAACATATAAAACTACAAATTGAACACTAAAATACATGAGTTTCAAAATAACGTTCAAGAATTTTTAATGTAACAACTAAACGTCCGAATTCTATCAAATCCACTACGAACGACACCAACTTTTGCACACAAGTTCTAAATACCATAACAGACCTACTCCATGTCCCAAAATCAAATTCCGAGCTCCATAGCTAAAATTCAACCTGCGGTCAAACTTTCCAATCTTAAATTGCCAATTTCGACAAATTAACACAAATCAACCTACGGACTTCCGAAATAAATTTTGGGCACACGCCTAAGTCTGGAATCACAACACGAAGCTATCAGAGCCATAAAAACATAGTTCTATGGTCGTTTTCATAGGAGTCAAAGTTTGATCAACATTTTTTATTTTAAACCCCTAAGACAAGAATCAAGGGTCCAATTCAATCTGAAGCTTCTCGGAACGAAACTAACCAACCCAGCAAGTCATAAAATCATAAACATATGTGTGTGAAGAGTCTAAAGGGAAAATGGGGTGCAATTACAGAAAATGACTAATTGGGTCGTTACATTCTCCCCCTCTTAAAACAATGTTCGTACTCAAACATGCACAGACATATAGCTGAAGTAGTGAATAGATGAGGATAGCGACTCCACATGTCATGCTCAATCTCCCAAGTCAACTCCTTGACCGGATAGCCCCTCTATTGAACCTTTACCAAAGCGATACTCTTTGATCTCAACTTCCGGACATATTTGTCCAAGGTGGACACAAGCTCCTCAATATAAGTCAAATCCTCGTCCAATTGGACTATGCTGAAGTCTAGAACATGAGATGGATGACCTCACCAATCCTCTGAAAGATCCCTGAGCATAGAAACATGGAATACCAGATGAACCACAGATAGACTCAATGGCAATGCATGCTTGTAGGTCACCTCACCAATCCTCTAAAAGATCTCAAAAGGTCCAATGTACCTAGGGTGAACTTGTCCTTTTTCCCGAACCTCATCACACCTTTCATAGGTGAAACCTGGAGCAAGATTCATTCTCCAATCATGAATGGAACATCACGAACTTTCCTATTCGCATAACGTTTCTATCTAGATTGGATTGTACGAAGATGATCCTGGATCATCTTGACCTTCTCCGAGGCATCTCACACAAAATCTGTTCCTAATAACATAGCCTCTCCCGGCTCAAACCACCAAATTGGAGAACGATACCGTCTCCTACATAGGGCCTCATAAGGAGCCATCTGAATACTCGATTGGTTGTTTTTGTTATAGGTAAACTTTGCAAGTAGCAAGAACTGACCCCAAGCACCCCCGAAATCAATAACACAAGCACGAAGCATATCCTCCAATATCTGTATAGTGCGCTCGGATTGTCCTTCCGTCTGAGGATAAAATATTGTACTCAACTCAAACTTTCTGTCTAGCGCACACTGTATAGTTCTCCAGAAACATGATGTGAACTATATAGCCTGGCCAGAGATGATAGAAAACGGTATGCCATGAAGTTGGACACTCTCACGGATATAAACATGAGCCAGCTACTCTGAAGAATAGTTGGTCGCTACCGGAATGAAATGAGCCGACTAGGTCAACATGTCCACAATCTCCCATACTGCGTCAAACTTTTTTTGAGATTATAGGAGCCTAAATACGAAGTCCATGGCGACATGCTTGTATTTCTACTCGGGAATAACAAGTCGCCGAAGCACACAACTTAACCACTGATGCTCATACTTCACCTGCTGAAATTTAGGCGCCAAGCTACATACTCCACTATGTCTTTCTTCATCCTCCTCTACCAATATTGCTGCCTCAAGTCCTAATACATCTCAGTGGCACCCTGATGAATGAAGTACCATGAACTATGAGCCTCCTAAAAAATCAACTCACGCAACCCATCCATATTGGGCACACATAACTGGACCTGTATCCGTAACACTTCATCATCTCCAATAGTAACCTCCTTGACATCGCCATGCTGAATCGTGTCTTTAAGGACAAGCAAATTGGGGTCGTTATAGTGACACTCTCTGATATGATCATATAGAGAAGACAGAGAAACCACACAAGCAAGAACTTGGCAAGGCTCTAAAACATCCAATCTAACAAACTGGTTGGCTATGGCCTAAACATTCAATGCTAATGGCCTCTCCGCTGCTGGTAGATTTGCTAAACTACCCAAACTCTCCCTCTTTCGACTCTAAGGCATCGGCAATCAAATGGATTTCCCGAGATGATTTAGAATGGTGATATCATAGTACTTAAGAAACTCTAACCACCTCCGATGTTGCAAGTTAAGAGCTTTCTATTCAACGGATGACGTAGACGCCAATGGTCAGTAAAGACCTCACAAGGAATATCGTACAAATAATGCCGCCAAATCTTCAATGCATGAATAATGGCTTCCAACTCCAAGTCGTGGACTGGATAATTTTTCTCATGAGCTTTCAGCTATCGAGACGCGTTGGCAATCACCCTACCGTATTCCATCAACACCACGCCAAGCCTAACATGTGTCGCATCATAATACATAGTATGAGACCCCAAGCCCGTATGCAACACCAATACTGGGGCTGTAGTTAGAGCAGTCTTGAGCTTTCAAAAGCGCGCCTCACACTCCTTGGACCATCTGAATGGAGAACCCTTCTAGGTCAATTTGGTTATAGGTGCAACAATAGATTATAAACACTCTATGAAACAATGATAATACCTAGAAAAACCAAGGAAACTCCAGATCCCAGTAGCTAAAGACGGTCTGGCTAATTCTGCACTGCTTCAATCTTCATCAAATCTACCTTGATCCCCTCACTTGACACCCCATGACCCAAAAGTATCACTAAATCAAGATAGAATTCACACTTTGAGAATTTTGCATACAACTTCTTCTCTCTCAAGATTTGGAGCATGATCCTCAAGCGCTTCTCATGATCTTCCTGCGAGGCAAAAGCAGCTCTCTCGGAAGTCAGTTTCCTCGCCATCTTAGTGGGACTAGTCTAAAAAACTGCGGGAGTACACCAAGATGTCGTCAGTAAATACAATGACGAATTAATCAAGATAAGTTTGGAATACACTGTTCATCAGGTGCATAAATGTTGTTGGGGTATTGGTCAGCCCAAATGACATCACAAGGAAGTCGTAGTGTCCAAACCGAATCTTAAAAGCAGTCTTCGGAGTATCCGGATCCTGAATCTTCAGTTGCTGGTAACCTAACCACAAATCAATCTTTGAGAACACTCTGGAACCTTATAGCTAATCAAATAGGTCATCAATGCGTGGCAATGGATACATGTTCTTCACTCTAACCTTGTTCAACTCCCGGTAATCAATACACATGTGCATAGAACCATCCTTCTTCTTCACAAATAAGACCAGATCACCCTATGACGATTACAATGAAACCCTTATCAAGTAACTGTTGCAGATGCTCATTTAGCTCTTTCAGCTCAGCTGGGCCATATGATATGGTAGAATAGAAACGGGTTGAGTTCCCGACAACAAGTCAATGCCAAATTCGATATCCCTATTGGGCAGCAAGCCTGGATGATTCGTTGAATATACATCTGGAAAGTCTCTCACTATCGTACCATCTCAACGGTAGGTGTACAAGAACTAACATCTCTCACAAAGGCTAGATAAGCACCACACCCCTTCTCAACCATCCGTTGAGCCTTTTAAAATGGTACAACCCTTCCACTCTAATGAACCCTTCCACTATAACCATGGTAAAACTGGCATAGCCAGCATCACTATGTTGGCATGAAAATTTAGAATAGCGTGATAGGGCGACAAGCAGTCCATGCCCAAGATAACATCAAAGTCTACCATACTAAGTAACAATGAATCAACTATTATCTCAAAACCACCGATAACACTTAAACACGACACACGATCCACAATAATAGAATCTCCCACATGAGTGGAAACATTAATAGGATAACTCAAAGAATCACGAGATATATCAAAATACGGATCAAACTAAGATGACACATATGAATAAGTGGATCTCGGATCGAATAAGACTGATGCATCTCTATGGAAAACCAGAACCATACCTGTAATGACTAAATCTGAAGCAACTGCGTCTGTCTTACCCGGAAAATCATATAATATGGCATGGCCTCTCCCTATAGGGGTACCTCTACCTGCTTGTCCCCCACCTCTAGCTGGCTTTGCGGGTGGAGCGGTGGCTGGTGCAGGAACCATGGTCTAAGAAGTCTGTGGACCTGACTAAATTCGTGGAGCCTGAGTAGTCTGTTGATGTGCGCACCTCTTGAGTCTAAGGCAGTCTCCAACTATGTGGTGGCTATCACCATACTCAAAGCAAGCTCTTGGTAGGCATGTCTACTGGGACTTGCTTAGGCCTGGTTGGCTGGACTGACCGCTGAAGGCACCCTGTGCAGGAGGTGCACTAGAAAGTGGTTGAGCAAAGTGTGAAACCTGAGACCTCGGAACAACCGAAGCACCACTAGAAGCTAGAAGTGCTTAGTGAACTGGACGACTTACATAGCCTCTACCATGACAGGTTGTCGCTGCAACGTGGCCACCACTAAATCCCCCAATAGCTCGAGGCCTCTTGGCCTCCCTGTCATCTCTCTCACGACCCTGAATACCTTCCAACCTCTAAGATATGGGGTACCTGTCTCCAAAAAATCTCAAGCCATGCTGAATCTAATACATAGTTGAGCTCCTCGATAAATCGACGGACTCTCTATCTGACTGTAGAAACCAAGGCAGGTGCATGTCTGGACAAATCACTTAATCGGATGTCATACTCCGACATTGTCATAGTGCCCTAGAGCAGCTGCTCAAACTCTGCATGCCATGCATCCCGAAGGGTCTGAGGAACGAACTCTCGCAAGAATAACTCTAAAAACTGAGTCCATGTATGTGAAGGTGACTCGCCTCGGCTACCCTCCTCGTACACTTGCCACCACCGATATGCCGCTTCGGTTAGGTGAAAACTAGTGAAAGCAACACCGCTCGTCTCCAGAATACCCATGGTATGGAGAATTAGGTGGCACTCATCAAAAAAATTATGTGCATCCTCTGAAGCTAAGCCATTAAAAGTAGGAGGGTGATACTTCTTGAACCTCTCGATCCTAAGCTGCTCCTCCTCAGATGCTATTGCGCTAACCGTGGGCTGAACTGGAACAATAGCCTGTAACGATATAACCTCTAGGACTTAATCATCCTAAATCATCTTCTATGGGGTACGGGTCGCATGAGCTCCCCCTAGCTTAAGATGTGGAAGTGGGTTCAATCCCGCCTGAGCTAAGGTACCGAATATGCTCAAGAACTGTGCGAGGGTCTCTAAAAGTTCTAGGGTGGCAACATGCGCCTTGAGTGCCTGTCTCCCAACTGGAGCTACTGGTGGGTAGATTCCGACTACCTATGTCCCCATGAGTTTATATATGTGATTAGTTTCAAAATTCGAGTCCAATTTGACTCTCAAATTACAATTTCTTTATTATTCTAAAACTTGACAAAGTTTCACAAAGTTTTACTTTAATTCACATGATTTTGATGTTAAAATCCAAGATATGTTGATGGAATATGATTAGAAATAGATTAGAATCACATACCCAAAGTTTCTAGGTGAAATCCCCTCTCCAAATTGCCTACTACCAAGTCTAGGGTTCAAAATGAGAGAATGTGTTAAATAATCCCGTATCCTAGCCCTATAACCAGCTAAAAATGTTGCATTTATGACACAGGGTTCGCATTGCAATTGCAAACCCTGACAGTTTCAACATTCATCGCAATTGCGATAGAGGTTTTGCAATTGCGAACTAGAGGGCATCATAAAAGCAATCAAATGTTTGCAAATGCGAACAAAGGTAGAATCTGGCAGTCTTCACAATTGCAAAGGGTCAGTCGCAATTGCAACATCAGAGCCCCCATTGTCACCTTCGGTATTTCGATACCTGAGCACCAGCAGCAGTAGCAGTCCAATTTCAGTTCAAACAATTCTGATACATGTCTGAAACCCATCCGAGACCTGAAGGCTCATAACCAAACCTCCACACAAGTCTAAAACATCACATGAACTCGCTCTCGCAATCAAAACACAAAAATAACATAAAGCTACGAATCGAATACTAAAATGCATGAAATTCAAAGTAAAATTCAAGAATTTCTAAAGTTATAACTAGACACCTGAATCCTATCAAATCAACTCCAAAAGATTTTGCAAACAAGTTCTAAATACCATAACAGACCTATTTTAAGTCCCAAATTTGAATTCCGAGCTCCATAGCTAAAAGTCAACCTACGACAAACTTTTTAACCTGAAATTGCCAAGTTTCAGCAAATCAATCCCCGACTTCCGAAATAAATTTTGGGCATACACCTAAGTGTGAAATAAAGATACAAAGCTATCAGAGCTATAAAAATACAGTTCCGAGGTCATTTTCACAAAAGTTAAAGTTTAGTCAATATTTACTAATTTAAACCCCAAAGTCAAGAATTAAGGGTCCAATTCAACCCGAAAGTTTCCCGGAATGAAACTAACCAACCCGTAAGTCATAAAATCATAAACATACGTGTGTGAAGTATCAAAAGGGGAACATGCACAATTACACAATACGACCGATTTGGTTGTTACAGAATTGATAAGCCCTTTGTTCCTCATCTTCTATTGATTTGGACCCATATGTACAAATCCTTGCCCTACTAGTGGAGATGGAAGCAATATCACCCCATAATTGTTTGATTTTATTAAAATAAGATGCTATATCAAGATCCCATTGAGATATATGTGCAAGTTCCTCTTTTCAGCTCAAACACCCTAGAACCATCAACCTTACCATACCTCTCTTCTAATTCTGCCCATATGTCCTTAGCAAGCTTAGAATACTCAATACTTTGAGCAATTTCTTTGGATAAAGAGTTTATTAACATGAATATTATGAGATCATTGCATCCCTACCACTGTCTGGCTAAGGGTGAGCCATCATACAGTCTCCCAGGAGTCCTAGTTATAAAATCAGTTTTATTCCTAATGGACAAAGCGACTAAAATAGCGCATCTCCAACTACCATAACAGGTTCTATCAAAAGTAGTGGATACAAGAGAAGTCCCAAGAACATCAGAAGGACGAACATACAAAAGGTGACAAAGATGGGTAAAATTCATGTCCTCATGAAACACAACACGTGAATTAATAGAAGATACAGGGGATGACTGAGTGGGATTAGAAGTACCATTTGTCATTTTGGCAGCTGAACAACAATCAATCAAGACAATAAAAGAGAGCAGTAAAATATTAGTAGAAAAAGAAACAAATATACCAGCCTCTTTCACAACCGAAAAGAGAACAACCTTCAAGAATCAAAGAGACGAAACTCAAAACCCTAGCTTTGCATGGAATGACTTGAAACTTGAAATTCCTCGATGAAACCTTCAAACTAGGTGTCGAAAAACACCATCGAGAAGTCAAATCAACCGAAAACAAAACAAATCGACCAGAATAACCAGCGAATCGACGAACACTGTTGAACTTCAAAACCTCAGATGAAAACCAATGAGAGTAGGATCGATTAGAAGAGGAATAGTAGATGAGCATGGATTTGTTCTCTGATACCATGTTAATTGTGAGCACGTGATTTTTGCCTATACGATTGGTTCCCATAAAATTCAAAATAAAATAATTTTTCTTTGTGTGCAATTTTGTGAATGTTCATGATTTTTCATTTATGATTTGTATTTGTTTGTGTTCATGTCTATTTGATCAATTAATAAGAAAATATAAAAATAAGTTGCATTTGCATTAAGGATTTAATTTTATAATTTTTACTTAAAATATTAAATTACTTACAAGATAAAGGAAAAATATAAAAATAATGCATTTTTGCATTTTTTTTTGTGTTCAATTGTGTGATTTTGGTATTTAATTATTTGTGATAATTATTGTTTAGGGATAATTAGCATTTTTTTAAGTTAATTTAGTTTTATAATTGTAGGTTTTACTTTTTTTGAAGATAATTTAGGAAGAAAATAAAAGAAAAAGAGAAGAAAAGAAAAGAAAAGGGAACTGAAATTGGGCCAAATTCCCCTTTCCCAATCAATTTTTGTCCAAAAACCCATCAAAATCGGCCCAATACCCGCCCAATTCATGTCCATCTCCAGCATCGCCAAAACGAAGCCATTTCAAACCTTTTGATCTGTACCGTTCATTTAGTTTGATCGGACGGTCCAGTCCGTCTCCCACGACCTAACCCAGACCCGTTCCCATTACCCGGTCCAACCCAATACCATCTAAACGACTACGTTTTATTTAGTGAAGAGATCTGAGTCGTTGGATTCTCATCATCCAATGGCCCAAATTAAATCTTTGATTTTAATATACAAAATCCACTATCCCTCACCCCTCCCCCCCAAGCCAAACCACCCCTCTCACTCGTCTTTCGTCTCCTTTAGAGACGAATGTAATGCCACCGCCTGCCACCGTGCTAGAAATCGCCCACGGCGGCGGACGGTGGCCAAACACCACCAAAACTACACCCCAGAACTCCTTCCTCTCCTCATTCCAAATCCCTAACCCTCATCCCTCGAATCCCATCCAAGATTCTCGAATATTGAATCGAAGTTCGGACCAAAAACCCTAATTCACCCAATCGACCTCAAATTAACACCAAGTGACAACCAAACCTTCCTCACCATGAATCCTTAATTAGTTTCCTTCAAATTATCTTAGAACTTCTCCAATTTTAGATCAAATAATGAAAATTAGACTGGCCAGGCTTCATGAAGTTTCGAGTTCAAGACTGACTTTAGTCATGTGTTTTCAGTCGAAAACACATAGTTAAAGTCTGTCTCGGCCCGAAAATAGAGGGATTTTTGGAGATTCTTAGTTTCGAGTTTTGGTTTGATTCGGTTAAGTCTCCTCTATTTCAGTTTTGTACATTTATTTTTTTTTCTTTCCAATTTTATTCATTTATTTTGTTCCTCTTCTTCTATAATTCTTCAAATCGCATGAATTTCATCTGAATTTTTGCTAGAAAATTTGAACCTAACCAATAATCTAAGGTCCAGTTTGTTTAGTTTGAAATGTCTGATTATTTGTGTTATTAATCCTTTATGCAGTAGATTGTATTGGTATCATTTGAATTGTTGGTTGTGTTTTCTGATTTTCAAAGCTTAGAGAAGTCTAAATGGGGTCAGTCTTAACCCGTTTGATAGGTTTGGATAGATAACACAGAATTTAAAGGGTTTAATTTGAGGATGGGAACTTAACAAATTATTTAAGGTAAGTGGTATGCCAACACTGGATGTCATTGCACTACTGGATTAATGACTTAAATTAATAAAAAGGAAGGTCAGTGGTGCAAATACATCCTGTCTAATCCTTTTAGGAACTGGAAAGTAGATCACATGGGGGGAAACATTCAAAAACTGAAACACACAGGTGTAAAGAAAAAAAGGGCTGGAAAGGGTTAAGGCTTTTAGGTATAAAACAGATATTCAAGAACAGGGAAGAGGGAGATATACATTCAGACACTGAGAGTTGGCGAGACTCTGTCATACACTCATAAAAACAGAAATAGATAGATAGCATAGAGAGGTTCAAAACACATAAAAAGAGAGAACATTCAGGGCATTAAGGGACCGGTATTCTGATATATACACATTAATACACATTGGAAACCAGTAGTTGGTACTCTGAAATACAGCTGAAAATATTGTGCTATTAAAATTGCATTCTTATAGTATTTTTCTGGAACCTTTATTGTTCCATTTGGTTTTGGGATAAGTTGAAGTTGGAATTTTGAAATTGGTTGGATTCTGTTGGGATTCAAATGTTTTAAGGGATTGGATTGCTGAAGGTGTGTGTCTGCTATTATTACTGCCTTCCTCAGCCCTTTCCATTGCGTTTTCCAAGTATATACTCTTAACATTAGGCATGTAAAAATGGCTTGTGAAGTGTTTGAGATGGGGATATATGAAGAATCATATATTTTGTTGTTAGCTATTAGATCTTTTTCTTATGCAGTTTGTTTTCTCAAAAGTTTATGTTAATTATTTTGGCTTAGTATGTGTAATGTGAAGTTATGTCTTCTAGAGTCTTACATTGGAATTATAACAGAACTGTTATTAGAATGATTGGTTTTCCAGTATCTAGCCCTGTGGATTTGGTTACTGATGAAGTGTCAATTGGTTTTAAATTCCTCATTATAGTTCAATTAGATTTGTTTATCAACAAAATCTTCACTGTGATGAACTTGGATGGTTGAAATATACTTTGTTTTTTATTCATTCAGATTAGCTCTTATAATATAAATTAGTTTCGCATGCTATGCTAGTTTAAATGTAGAAATGAGTTGGAGTTTATCAGATTTCATTACTGTTATCAGGTATGAATCTTCAAATGCTTCAAAGTCTTATTATCCTGTTTCAAATATCAATCTATGTTCTACGTGAGTTACTAAGTGTGCTGGAACTAGCCTTGCTTTATGTGGTTTAATAGGTGTATGCATGATAGCAAAGAATTCCTATAAGTTTAATGTTAAGGGTCATTTCAATTTGCTAGTAAAAATGGTGATGCAAGGTTGTTTGGAATTTCCCAGTTAGTTAATCCTTAAATCATGCTAAAAATTCAATAGTCGAATGGTTCTCTTTTATTTGCTCTTGAATGGAATCGAAAATTAAGGCTGGTCGTTTGTTTGGAGTTTTGTGCTTCCAAGGCTCAAAAGCCTTGAGAGGTAAGGGATTTAAACTCAAGTCTAATGGTACAATGGCCATTGCATTGGACTTCTAGAAGTTGGGGTCATCGTTGGGCCCAAATGAAACGATCCCCCCTTTCAAATGTGATTGGATTCCGCTGTTCACATAGGGTCGTTGGCTTTTTTTTTACACAATAATTAGTACTTCTCCACGTGATCCAGTAATTAATTACTTAGGATTCCCATTATGTTCAACATTAATTAAATAGATTCTTAAAGTAGATAGAAAGTGAGCCATATTAGATATTGAATAATTATTGCTTTTTCCCAAATTAGTATAGACCCTTTTATCAGAATAAATTGAGGTGTGTCGCGCCAAAAAAAATTGACACATTGCGTGACCCTCTTTAATTATATCTTTAAAATATTTAGAATTTGAGGCGTTCCATTTAGCTAATTTTCATGGCCCTTGCAAAGCTAACAACACGTTAGTTGCTTTTAGGCGCATTATTTAATAATTTTACCTTCTTAAATTCGAGTGTACACTTCATGTGACCCAAATCCAAATCCCAAAACGTTGAATAAGATGTGTTCCGGATTGCGGGTGCATTTCATGTGACGCGATTCAAAGACATGTTTTAAATGACGTTCAACATTCTTTAAAAATCGAATAAAAGCGGATAAAAGTTAAAATTTACACATAGGTTCAAAATGTTCTAAAATCAGACAATTAAGCCGAATATGACAGTTGAGCGACCGTGTTAGAACCATGGAACCTGGGAATGACTAACACCTTCTCCCGAATTAACAGAATTTCTTAATTGGATTTCTGGTTCGCGGACTGTTAAACAGAGTCAGTCTTTCCTCGATTCGGGATTCAATCGGTGACTTGGGACACCATAAATGGCGACTCTAAATCTTTAATAAAAATGAATCCCATTTTGATTGTCCTTTAATTGGAAAAGCTTCCCTTATATACCCTTCTGGAGGCCATAGTTAAAAGGGAGGTGTGATAGCTCTGGCGACTCTGCTTGGGACGGTTAGCCCATAACCACTGGTTCAGGGTTAGAAATTCGAGCTTAGAATGCTTGTTATATTTGGCTTTATTTTATTATCTGGCTTTATTCACATGTTTGGGCCTAATGTGCTAAATGTTGCTTTTTACCGCTTTGATATTGGTGAACTATATATAAATTGCTACAAAACCCATCTTCTCTCCGAGTCTTCTAAATCATGAAGAAGGGTGCACTTCGTGTGAATTCTTTTCTGTCTAGAGTCCAATCCCATTTTAGAACGAGATTCGGATAAGTTGCTCAGCTGGCGGAGCTTCTGTATCCCCGGTACGCTGCCTCCCCTCGGCTCGAGTTGTCCGCTCGGGTAAGCCAGGTCTAGAACAATAAACTAATTTTTTTAAACATAGAAAAACAAAGCCTCATGCCGGATCCCTACTAGGAACGTTTGTTTGCATCATGTACATTTGACTTTGGAGACTCAACACAAGGGTTGTGTCTGTCTAGGACAGGTGTTGTCACAACCCAAAATCTACTAAGGGTCGTGGTGGCACCGGACATCGCTGTCAGGCCAGCCAATTGGATTACCAATTAATTTCCTCTTTTAATACCTTTGAAAATCTAAGGTTTTTCCTTCTGTTTCACATATAATAAGATCATTTTCCTGAATTCAAACTTAAATAATACCAATTGGTATAAAGATTTACCGAAACCATCCCAGGAACCCGGTGTCACAAGTGCATGAGCAACTACTGATAAAGACATAAAATACAACATAGCATCCGTCCGAAATACAATGGACAGAAAAGAAATACAGTTACTAGAAAGGACTTTAAAGAGCTACGGGCCGCCTTGCATACTGCAGCTCACCTAGTNATGGATTTATATAAAAGTTCAAGTTGTGAAGCCAGAAACCAGGTAAACACCTCCAATAATAAATCAAGGGCTTCTAAGGTTTATTCTTTATTATTTCATCAGTTCATATAAAGCCACGTAGGGCCAATTCCACATTGACAAATTTCCAAGTAATAGATAAACATGCGCAAATCACGCCGAGGTCGACGACCCGCTCCAACAGAATGTAAATTGTGCACTGCCGAGGGTCGAGCAGCACGAACCATAGATGCATCTATTATCATCGAGGTGTTCGGCCCGTTCCATAATTAAACACATATCCTGCTCGCGAATCATCCATGCGATGCAGGCACACATAAAGTACATGCTCAATCAGTCACATAAGAACTTATCGAGAAATATTTATTCAAATACAACCAATTCCCCTTTAACAATTTTAAGAAATGAAGTTTAATCCATTTAGAAATTTACTTACTAATTCAATATGAGTTAAGCAATTCAAGCTACCAATGCGTTCACAGTAAATCCACGTATACATGCTTTTGAGTCCTAACTACCCGAACTATAGCATAATAGTAGCTACGCACGGACTCTCGTCACCTCGTGCGTGCGTAGCCCCCACAAATAGGAGCACATAACCGTTTTACTCACCTATGGGGTAATTCCCCCTCACAAAATTAGAAAGGAGACTCACCTTGCTCCGAAGACTCGAAATTCGGCATTCTTCATCCTTCCGAAAGCTTGAACCAACGCACAATGCACCAAAACTAGCCAATTAATGATAAACTAATGAGGATATACTCAAATACTTGTTAACAATTTATATTATACGAATTCGCAACTTCGTTTAGTGAAATGACCAAAATGCCCTCGGGCCCACGTGCCCGGAATCCAGATTTTCTCGAAGGTAAAAGTTACCCATGACCTTAGGAATTCAAATATATGATTTTCTCCTAATTCCATATACAAAATCGTGGCTAAAATCCAAGTTTTATAATTTTCTAGGTTTTCAACCATGGTATAGTCTTGTATTTAACTTGGAAATAAATAGGAATAGCTTACTTTATCATTGATGGTGAATATCCTCCTTGAAGCTCTCCAAAAATCGCCCCATGAAGTGAGAAAATGAGCAAAAATGACATTGAGCCGAATAAATGAAGGCTACTGCCTTCAGTGGTTTCCGCATATGCGGAAATATAACCGCCTATGCGGTTCCGCTTTTGCGAATTCTTGGCCGCTTTTGCGGTTCCCGTCCATGCCCAGGACTTCCGCTTTTGCGATGACTTTCCTGCTTCCGCGGTCCCGCTTCTGCGGACCGCTTGCCGCATCTGCGACTCCCAAGCTCCAGCCAATTTTCCGCTTCTGCGACTTCTCCTCCGCAGATGCGGTCCCGCTTCTGCGGAGACTTGACCGCATTTTTGGTCCCCTAAACCTAAGCCCAAAACCGCTTCTGCGGTTATTTTCTCGCTTTTGCGGGGCCGCTTTTGCGGTCCCATTTCCGTAGAAGCGGAAATACCAGATACCAGCAACTCAGCTCTTCCAAAAATCAAATTTTGATCCGTTAACCACCCGGAATC